>OLKM01001291.1:0-32500 GCA_900291075.1 Melanogrammus aeglefinus | reverse complement strand
TCTTTAAAACACTGTGGTATCTTTAAAAGATTAGGGTATCTTTAAAACACTGTGGTATCTTTAAAAGATTAGGGTATCTTTAAAACACTGTGGTATCTTTAAAAGATTAGGGTATCTTTAAAACACTGTGGTATCTTTAAAACACTGTGGTATCTTTAAAACACTGTGGTATCTTTAAAACACTGTGGTATCTTTAAAAGACCAGGGTATCTTTAAAAGATTAGGGTATCTTTAAAACACTGTGGTATCTTTAAAAGATTAGGGTATCTTTAAAACACTGTGGTATCTTTAAAAGATTAGGGTATCTTTAAAACACTGTGGTATCTTTAAAAGATTAGGGTATCTTTAAAACACTGTGGTATCTTTAAAAGACCAGGGTATCTTTAAAACACTGTGGTATCTTTAAAAGACCAGGGTATCTTTAAAACACTGTGGTATCTTTAAAAGATTAGGGTATCTTTAAAACACTGTGGTATCTTTAAAACACTGTGGTATCTTTAAAACACTGTGGTATCTTTAAAACACTGTGGTATTTTTAAAACACTGTGGTATCTTTAAAACACTGTGGTATCTTCAAAAGACCAGGGTATCTTTAGAAGACCAGGGTATCTTTAAAACACTGTGGTATCTTTAGAAGACCAGGGTATCTTTAAAACAATGTGGTATCTTTAAAACACTGTGGTATCTTCAAAAGACCAGGGTATCTTTAAAACACTGTGGTATCTTTAAAACACTGTGGTATCTTTAAAAGACCAGGGTATCTTTAAAACAATGTGGTATCTTTAAAACACTGTGGTATCTTTAAAAGACCAGGGTATCTTTAAAAGATTAGGGTATCTTTAAAACACTGTGGTATCTTTAAAAGACCAGGGTATCTTTAAAACACTGTGGTATCTTTAAAACACTGTGGTATCTTTAAAAGACCAGGGTATCTTTAAAAGATTAGGGTATCTTTAAAACACTGTGGTATCTTTAAAATACCAGGTTATCTTTAAAAGACCAGGGTATCTTTAAAAGACCAGGGTATCTTTAAAACACTGTGGTATCTTTAAAAGATTAGGGTATCTTTAAAACACTGTGGTATCTTTAAAAGATTAGGGTATCTTTAAAACACTGTGGTATCTTTAAAAGACCAGGGTATCTTTAAAAGACCAGGGTATCTTTAAAACACTGTGGTATCTTTAAAAGATTAGGGTATCTTTAAAACACTGTGGTATTTTTAAAAGACCAGGGTATCTTTAAAAGACCTTGTCAGCTGCAGCTAGCAGGTCATCAGCCATCTTGTCCAGGTTGGGAGCTTTGTCAGTGTAAATGAAGCACATCATCTCCTTGAAGACCTCTGGCTCAACATCGTTGATCTCCACACGGTTCTGGAACACAATGTGGACAGCAGCGCATTTCAGCAGAGTGCAGCATGACACGGAACAGTGCAGTCGAGTATGATATAGAAAATGACAGCAGAAATGGAGTAGAGTTCCAACAATAATTAAAAATGAGCGTTCAGTGAAGGGAATTCACCTTTTTACTCTCCTCCATCTCATGTTCAAACATGGCACTGAACACGGGCGACCGAGCTGTAAAACCAACAGGAGAGCGAGTCAGAACGAGCTGGAAACCACCACAGAGGAAGTCAGCATGACTCGGCACTCCCCATTTGCAGACAACAAATTAGACGATATACAAAATGAAGGAAAACCTTTTTTTCTTCCTCAGGGGCTCTGTTAGTACCTGCGAGGATGGCTTTGTGTGCCTGGAACTCCTGTCCTGCGACGCAGAGCGAGCAGTCGGTGAACCTGGAGTTCTCCCACAGGCCTCCCAGCTCCTCCGCCAGGCGGCAGTCGGGCACCTTCACCATGTTCATGGTGTTTTGGCCAGAGATGTTCACCGAGTCCTGCACCACACTCACCTGCAAGGGAGCACCTTTAAGGACCAACCGGACCCTTACCCTAAGCATAGCCCTTACCTACGCAAAACCAGAATTTTATCTAATCAGCCCCAGCCCTAACCCGCCCCAAACCATAAGCCTAACCCTAACGCTCTGGTCTTAGCTCCCATAACAACCAGTAGGAGACAGCGGTCGAACTGGGCAGCTATCGTGATGACCAGTGGAAAGCGCTGGACGTACTTGGCAGCTCATTGTGATATCAGTAGAGGTCTGTGGTTGTAATGGGCAGCTCCCAGTGTTCACCAGCTCAAATGAATCAAACAAAGGGCGATTACCTCACAGAACAGGGTGAGCTTGTCGTCGGGCAGAAGCCCGTTGGCCTCGTCCAACAGGAAGTCTCGTCGGATGAACTTCTTGAAACCCCAGTCTTTACCCTGCACGAAGCGGTATGCCCGCTGGCTTTCTGCACGCACACACAGACACACACACACACACACACACACACGTTAGTACATACGCTATTCTTATTGCTAGCCCTGGTATAATTAGCACCAACATGATTGCATAGAGGTAGCCTCTACATCAGAAGATTATATATTATTTTATAATTACATTATCTATTATTTTATGAACTCATCGTTGACACAATCGGTGGACCTCTGGACTGAATGGCTGAATGTGATGCTGCTGCCGTCTCACCCATAGCCTTAGTCTCCTCCCCTTTGGCGTTAAGGATTGAAAACTTGAACTTGGCACGGACCTCTGCCTTCGGACAGCTCACGAGCAGCAGGTAGAGAGACAGGTAGTCCTTACTCTCCTCGTCCAAACCCTTAGGGTTGACTCGCAAACACCTAGAGGACACAGGAGATCGTGTTAGTGTTATTCTGTCAACGGGACGTCGGCTTAGCTCAGGAGGCAGAGCGGGTTGCTTTGTAACCAGAAGGTTGCTAGTTCGATCCCCAGCTCCTTGTAGTGAAGTGTACCGGTGTCTCTGAGCAAGACACCTCCCCCTGACTGCTCGTCACGAGCTGGCTAAGCGAGATTTGCGCCGAGAATACACGGCAGTAAATGCCTGCATTTATAATTTCTATATTGCTGTGGACGCGCAGCGTATATCGCTGGGATTTCCGTGATTATGTCACTTTGCGCAGTTTACACATGGGGACAATCCTTATGTTTTAAGGTTAGTCTTTGTCTTTCGCGACCCTGAGGTCTCATCACAAAAGATGTAGAGGACTCATTAATATTATTGCCACGGTGAGCTTGAGGGTTGGGGGTTGAAGGAAGAGCTTTGGCCCAAGGATCTGATCCCTAAATGTGTTGCGGGGGAAGAGGTTCGGTTTAGTTCTCCAATCAACTCACCATTTCAGTTTATCGTTAGCCCCGGAGGAGAAGGTTGAGCTCTTGATGACCTCTCCCATCTCCTCACGACAGAAGCTGAAGTTGTTGATGGTCCACATGTAGGAGAACTTCACCACTTTGATCTGAAAAGGAGGATAAAAGAAGACAATCAGTCGGTCTCCTCTACAGGCAACCTTCATCTTGAGGTCCCGTTCTGTAACATCCAGTTGTATCTGTTAAAATGCTTAAAGTCCCAATGTATGAGATTGAGCTCCTCCCAGTTAATAGGAGGGAGGCTTCCAGAATTGCCAATTATTTTTTGCAGAATATACCAGTTACTAATATTATTTTACTGATAACATTATCAAAATCACCATCGATCAGCATTGACTACAGATGTGTCACGGTAATTTAAATCCACAAGCTAGTTCCAGTTGTTGACGTTATGACTTTAAAGTGCCAGGTCAATGAGCCTGTGTGTGTGTGAGTGTGTTTACCTGTGTGTGTGTAAGTGTTTACCTGTGTGTGTGTGAGTGAGTGTTTACCTGTGTGTGTGTGTGTGTGTGTGTGAGTGTGTTTACCTGTGTGTGTGTTTACCTGTGTGTGTGTGTGAGTGTTTACCTGTGTGTGTGTGTGTGTGTGTGTGTGTGTGTGTGTGTGTGTGTGTGTGTGTGTGTGTGTGTGTGTGTGTGTGTGTGTGTGTGTGTGTGTGTGTGTGTGTGTGTGTGTGTGTGTGTGTGTGTGTGTGTGTGTGTGTGTGTGTGTGTGTGTGTGTGTGTGTGTGTGTGTGTGTGAGTGTGTTTACCTGTGTGTGTGTGTGTGTTTTTACCTGTGTGTGTGAGTGTGCTTACCTGTGTGTGTGGGTGAGTGTGTTTACCTGTGTGTGTGGGTGAGTGTGTTTACCTGTGTGTGTGAGTGTGTTTACCTGTGAGTGTGTCGGTGTTTACGTGTGTGTGTGTGTGAGTGTGTTTACCTGTGTGTAGCACCAGGACTCGGCCACCGGTCCACTGGACATGTCGGCAGGGGGAGGGGGGCTCGGGACTCTGGACATGGCCAGTTTGACCACCGGTGTGCTAAGCTAGGCTAAGCGTTCCTCTCAGTAAAGTAGTTCCACACACAGCACTCAGACAACTGGAAGACATCATCATCATCATCATCATCATGGCCAAGTGAACCAATAGAATTTCCTCATTAGGGTAAGATGATGAAATATAAATACTTTCTTCCGCATTCCACTTAAAAAACTGAATTGTTTAAGAAATGACAACAATAAAATAACTCAATAACAAAAGCTCAACAGAATAAACAACATTATCTATCCTCCATCTCTACCTATAAATATACACACACACACACACACACACACACACACACACACACACACACACACACACACACACACACACACACACACACACACACACACACGTACACACCACACACACACACACACACACACACACACACACACACACACACACACACACACACACACACACACACACAAAAATATATGTAAAGGCCAAGATAGTTTTGTTTATCTTGATATACGTTAAAGATATAGAAGCAGATTATTATATACATTATACAGCTGTGATATATTTGACATGGTATATACATGGTGATTATATATTCGTTATAAAGGTAAAATAAGGGCAGGAGAATATTTTATACATTATATGTATCATATGTATCTTTATACATCATTAAATATGTATATATCATACAGGTATTCGTTATACGTAAAGCAGATTATTTTATGCAGAAGCACCAATATGATGAATTAGCAGCGCCACGTTAAATCCTTCAGGAACGACATCTTCTTGCATAAAGACGAGTCAACAAATGTTAAATGAAGGGTTTCATGGCAATATTAGACTCACCGTAAACATTTAATCTTAATTTAATCCTAACGTTGATGTTCTTGTTGTTGTTAGCGCCAGGCTAGCGCTGAGCTAGCGGTAGCTGAAGAGTCAGCGACATGAAGCTCAGCGCCCCCTGGTTCGCCGGAGGGTCATTACCCACGTGTGGCGGTTAACCCATCGTTCACACCCGCCACCAATAGTAGGATTACATACAATAACCCTAACCAACTAAAAGTAATGGTTAGCATTTGAAAATGCAGTAGGTAAATATTTAGTATTAATAACAATTTACTTATTATGTGCTTATGTCGAATAAAAGCATAAAGTAAAAAGCGAAGTAAAGAAAAACGTTTTTATTTTGTTTTTTTTTACTTTGAAACCGAATCTTCAAATGCAACGGATCTTTTAAATCTATGCCTTTATTCAGTGGACGATGTGGTAGAATATTACATTTTATTTCTATCTTGTGCAGTTTGTTGCTCTCCCTCCATTTGTTACATAATCAACCCCCCCCCACCCCCAACACTCAGCATGTAATGCTTTGGGTGTAATGAATTTATTTTTGGAATAGTTCAACATACATCTATTGATGCACTTAGACACATCATCAGTGATGGAACCTGGGGTCATTGGGTGTTTCGGGTCTCGCAACATCATACACCCCTCAACCAGGCGACCCAGCCGAGATTGATCAAGTCCCAACTTGTGTCTTAGCATGTACCCACGGATCGCCCCTCTTGATCCACCGCCATCTAGAGGCCTTCTCAGCTGCCTCTGTGGTGGTCTTGATGGCCATTCTCTGACGTACACCTGTGACTCCATGCATGCTGTATGCTTTGCAGAGAGATCGTGCTGCAAAGCCTCTACAGCCCACCTCTATTGGCACACACCGGGCACGCCACCCCCGTCTGCGGCACTCCTCCACTAAGCTGGCATACTTGGCACGCTTCCTCTCATTGGCCTCTTCCATGCGCTCCTCCCAGGGAACTGTCAGCTCCAGTAGGACCACCTGTTGGGTTGAATCTGAGAACAGAACTAATGTCTGGTCTCAGGGGTGGTTTCCACGATGTGCTCTGGAAATCTGAGCTTGCTTCCCCAGGTCGGCCCTTCATCTGCCAGTCCGGTGTGCGGTTCCCAAGGAGTCCCGCTGCTCCCCTTGGCTTGGGCTTAGGCTTCTCCCCTGCTCGAATGGAAGCAATCGCCTGCCTCGCTGGTCGGAGAGGCTTGTTCTGGGTGATGCTGGTGAAAGTGGTTTCTGCTATCGCCTTCAGCACCTGGTCGTGGCGCCACGTGTAGCGTCCTTCTCCCAGGGCTTTTGAGCAACAGCTGAGGATGTGCTCTAGCGTTCCCCTTCTGAGGCACAAAGGACATGATGGTGCGTCAACCTTGCCCCAGCAGAAGAGGTTGGATGGGCTGGGTAAGGCGTCATAGACGGACGCAATCAGGAACTTGATCCGGTAAGGCTCGGCTTGCCAAAGCTCAGACCAGGAGACCTTGCAGTCCACTGCCTGTTCCCATCTCGTCCATGCGCCTTGCTGTCGCATCCCCACCATCTGGCTAGCACGCAGTTCCTCCACGCCAACTCTCACTTCATCTTGGACCAATCAGCGTCCGTCTTTGCCCAGGGCTTTGTCGTACTGGTGGTTGCAACGCTACCAAGCCCTGCTCGTCCAGATGCCACTGGGCCGACCGGCACGCTGTGACGCAAGCGTGACTCTGCCTGCTCGACTGCTTCCTGCGCCCTCCACTCCCTTCCAGTCCTGACTACGATGCCAGCCTGGGAGACCTTTGGATCACTGGATTCCCAGTGATTAATTAATTAACTTGAATTTATTTTTGGGTGTAATGAATTTATGAATGCAATGAATTATTATTAAACATGACTCTTTTTGTTGTAGATTGAGGGTTCTCAGTACAGTTCACAGCATTAGTTCAAAGTTAATCTCATGCACATTTAAGCAATTGCTATGGTAACATAAACATCCCTAAAAGGAATCCATATTGAACTGGAATCAAATGGAATCTAACCTTGTGCATCGGGAAATCGTTGGATGGTCTCCATTCTAATAATAAACATCAAATGTTATTTACAAACATCTTTATTTAAATATTTCAAAAAGGTACTATTGCACATATAAAACGAGGCTACAAAGAGAAGGAAAAACAATAACAGAAATACCAAACAATATTCTTTCTCCTTATGTAATCTTCATTTTCTTTAAAATCATCCGGTAAACAGAAATAATAATTATTTTTCTTTAGGGATGACGATATTTCCGCTGGTTGCTATGGGGATGAGCATTCTTCTGTATTCCATGGGAAGATATTTCTCAATGAGGACTTCCACAGGAACCTTGTCTGTAACATAGCCCTGTCTGGAAACACACACACACACACACACACACACACACACACACACACACACACACACACACACACACACACACACACACACACACACACACACACACACACACACACACACACACACACACACACACACACGATTTTTAGTTGGTTGCCAAACACAAAACCTTTTACATCATTTTCACAGATATGTTTTTCAACATATTTTCAAATTTGGCAGAATCTGTCCCGCCTGTTCGTGGGTTCATTATGGTTGGAAATTCTGTACTGCCCCCTTGTGTACAAGTGTATGAGGTGGAAGTATAAAGGCAGTCAGCTCGGCTAAGATCTGCATGGTCCCGTTGTTTTTTGAAAAAACAGGTTGAATGCCGAACTAAGAAAAATAAAGAGGCTGAGTACAAGCGGTGGTTCACACGAACGCTGGAGGGTACCGAGGGTGGGAGGGAAGGCTGGAGAACCACGGTTAAGACGGCAGTACAGTAAGACCCTCTCTCCTTTATGTGTCTATATCTGCTAAAGACCCCCATGGACCCTCTCTCCGTTATGTTCCTCCATCTGCTGACGGACAACAGACCTCCTCAGGAGCAGTTCCACGTCTGCGACTTCGATAGTCTTCCTCTTTGCATGATGCGCGTACGTCTCCAAGTCCAACGCCATCCGCTCAAAGTAGGCTTCCACTCTGGAAAAACACACACGAGTGAGTGAGATGTGTTAGTGTGTGTATGTATGTATGTATGTATGTATGTATGTATGTATGTATGTATGTATGTATGTATGTATGTATGTATGTATGTATGTATGTATGTATGTATGTATGTATGTATGTATGTATGTATGTATGTATGTATGTATGTATGTATGTATGTATGTATGTATGTATGTATGTATGTATGTATGTATGTATGTATGTATGTATGTATGTATGTATGTATGTATGTATGTATGTATGCATGCATGTATGTATGTATGCATGCATGTATGTATGTATCGCGGACGATGGAGAATCCAAAGCAAAATTCGTGAAAAATAAATAAATAATAAAAGGAGAGAGTGGTCCCAGGGAACGCCCACTTTCAGGTGAGGATAACTCCAGGTGATGCTGGACCCACAATGTTCTACTGGAACTAGATAATTAACTGGGCCCACGTTGTTCTACTGGGCCCACGTTGTTCTACTGGGCCCACGTTGTTCTACTGGAGATGTTTTGATGATAAAACAGGTTCTTAAGGTTAGGCTGAGGTTATGGGGACTCACATGGTGTCCAGGGCGGGGTACACGTCGGCCGCGACCCTGGTCTTGGCAAAGTGCTTGAAGTTGCTCATCAGGTAGCTCTTGGGGAGGAGGCTGGCTCCCGACCGCTTGGCTCTCACCTTCCTGGGTTTGGCCAAAGCCTTCCTGTGGACATCCACGTGATAGCGCTCCTTCACTGGTTCCACGCACGCCTCCCATTAACTCGTTCGATATACAATCCTTATCTTATAGGCCCTGACAAGGCAAACCTGTGCCGTCACAGAAGACGATTCAAGTTGAAGCGTTCGTCTCTATTATCCCGTGTTGGGAGACCATGGATGTCTTATAAAAAGGCAGACACGATGGGACCTCAGCACGGGAGGAGAGGTTCACCGGTGTGTTGAACCATCGTCTCCTGGCGACCTTCTTTAGGGCCAGGTGATGCGGCAGCAAACTGATGTGTGTAATAACTGTGTGATTATTCACTCCTTGGTAGCGGCGAGGCAGGTTAACTCACCGCGTGTCTGGAGGAGCGGGTTGAGGAGCAGTACTGCCTTCCCTCAGAGGAGGATCAAACACCATCTTTATTCGGACGAAGGCGGGAGTCTTCATAGACAGCTCTACATGGAGAGGAGAAAGTAGACGTTTAGCAGACCATTTTCCCCAGAGCGACTTACATACACACACGCATTTGGTTACCTTCACTTGGCTCTCCCTCAGATTCTTCTTCCTCCTCCTCCTCCTCCTCCAGCACCGCGTCCGCCTCCTCCTCCTCCCTCACCTCGTCCCCCTCCTCCTCCTCCACCTCGTCCCCCTCCTCCTCCTCCACCTCGTCCCCCTCCTCCTCCTCCTCCCTCACCTCGTCCCCCTCCTCCTCCTCCTCCTCCCTCACCTCGTCCCCCTGCTCCTCCACCTCGTCCTCCGCCTGCACCTCCTCATCATATTGCTCCACCTCCACCACCGCCTGCTCCTCCTCCTCCCTCACCTCGTCCCCCTCCTCCTCCTCCACCTCGTCCCCCTCGTCCCCCTCCTCCTCCCCTCCTCCCTCACCTCGTCCCCCTCCTCCTCCTCCCTCACCTCGTCCCCCTGCTCCTCCACCTCGTCCTCCTCCACCTCCTCCGCCTCCTGCCACTCTTCCGCCTGCACCTCCTCATCATCTTGCTCCACCTCCACCACCGCCTGCTCCTCCTCCTCCCTCACCTCGTCCACCTGCTCCTCTTCCTCGTCCCCCTCCTCCTCACCTTGCTCCACCTCCTCCACCGCCTGCTCCTCCTCCTCCTCTTCCTGAAACTCTTCCGCCTGCACCCCCTCCTCCCCCATGACCTCCTCTCCACCCAGCTCCTCCTCCACCGCCGCCTGCACCTCCTCCACCTCCCCCTCCACCCCCTTCCCAGCCTCCTCCTCCTGCACCCCCTCCACCTCCACCACCGCCTGCTCCACCTCCACCACCATCTGCTCCACCTCCTCCACCTCCCCCTCCACCCCCTTCCCAGCCTCCTCCTCCTGCACCCCCTCCACCTCCTGCTCCACCTCCACCACCATCTGCTCCACCTCCTCCACCTCCCCCTCCACCCCCTTCCCAGCCTCCTCCTCCTGCACCCCCTCCACCTCCATCTGCTCCCCCTCCACCTCCTCCACCTCCCCCTCCACCTCCACCTCCACCTCGGCCTGGCCTGCAGAGGAACGGATGCTCTCATGGTCAGCCACGTTGGTCGGTCCAATTCGAGTAAGATCATTTCCTTCCGTCATCTTGCTGGGATCTGAATGGAGATACAGAGTCAGGGGTTATTACACGCGCTCACAACGCCAACTACACCAGCACCAGTTAACCTCTGTGGCGTCCTCACCAATGGCCCCAATGCTCTGGTACCCCCCCTCTCTCTGGGCAGAGCGATGCTCCTTGAGTAGATGTCCTTCAGAGTGATGTTCTCTTGGGAGATGGCCTTCAGAGCGATGTTCTCTTGGTAGATGGCCTTCAGAGCCATGATCTCCTAGCATATGGCCTTCAGAACGAGGCCTGCTGCTGCCCTTGACGCCGGGCTGTCCTGCAGTCTGATACCCAGGGACCCCTTCCTCAATCTGGGTCTCCATAGCCATAGCCGTTTTTCCTTGCTCCTCTTCCTCCACGTTAGTTTCTGCACCCTCCTTCTCGTCCTCCTCCTCCCCAGTCTCCATAGTGACCGCCTCAGCCTCAGCGGGGGGGTAGGTGATAGGCCCATCCTCTTCAGCAGAGGGGGGGCCATCAGGGCGAGGGTCTGCGGCAGAGGGGAGGTCTTCGGTCGATGGGTGCTCTTCGTTCGGGGGCTGGTCTGATCGATCACCTGCTCCCCGTTCGTCGCCTCCCAGTGGTTGGAGGGTGACATACAGCTGGGTACGTTGGTGAATGATGTCAGTGGTGATGTCGGGAAGGTCACTGATTGCATGAGTAAAGGAATCCGTCAGGTGGGGCCGGTCCTCACTCTCTGCTGGGGGCCAGAAACAAGATGATTAACCAACGAGCCCAGACGCTGTCCTAGCTAACTCCTAGACCCAGCTTACCCTGCAAGACCCAACTAACTCCAAGACCCAACTAACTCCAAGACCCAACTAACTCCAAGACCCAACTAACTCCCCAAGACCCAACTAACTCCCCAAGACCCAACTAACTCCAAGACCCAACTAACTCCAAGACCCAACTAACTCCAAGACCAAACTAACTAGGGGTGGGTAAAAATATCGATTCAGCAATGCATTGCAATTATTTTCCCTGCAATTCAATATCGATTCAGCAATTTTCTGAATCGATTCAACAACCTGGCCAGTGGGGGCATTTTTTTTTTTTTTATTGTTCAAAGATATCCTGATGTTATGTTACAATTTCCAGCCCTGTACCCAGGCTGTTTGTTCATAAGGCATGAAATTTAATAGATAATTATTTAAAAAAAAATATTATTTATTATTATTTCTACTTGATACTGAATCGATATCGAAGCATTTCAATCAATATCGAATCGAATCGATATCGAATCGTGACCTAATGAATCAAAATCGAATCGAATCGTGAGATTCTTGACAATACCCAGCCCTAAAACTAACTCCCCAAGACCCAACTAACTCCCCAAGACCCAACTAACTCCAAGACCCAACTAACTCCCCAAGACCAAATTAACTCCCCAAGACCAAACTAACTCCAAGACCAAACTAACTCCCCAAGACCAAACTAACTCCCCAAGACCAAACTAACTCCCCAAGACCAAACTAACTCCCCAAAACAAACTTCGCCATACCCAGCCGACCCCCCCTGCTTTCTCCCCAAACCGTCTTGCTCACCGAGACCCCCGGCCAACTGTCTCTGATCAACAGCAGCAATGAAATCCTCAGCACTGAATTTGGTTTGTCTTTGTGTGTTCCTCCTCAGCCCAGCCCTTCGAGAGGAGGCCACCACTGACGGCGTGTTTAAACTCAATGAAGCAGATCTGGAAATATAATTCACATGCAAGTATAAAGTGACAACCCAGGTCAAGTGGATCCATAGATCAGATCACATTTGCACACCTTGGTTCAGAAGTCCACAACATGATTAATAATGTTCACAATTATGTTTTTCATTAATAATGGGGCCAATGTCTTACCCCAATGAGGTAGAGAGAGACAAGAGATCAAGTCCCGATTCCTCAGGCTGAAATTCTGCATCTTGAAAAAGAAGAAAATAATAATGTCAGCTGACCTTGGTCTGGTTCAGTGAGCTTACCTTGATCTGGTTCAATGAGCTCACCTTGATCTGGTTCAGTGAGCTCACCTTGATCTGGTTCAGTGAGCTCACCTTGGTCTGGTTCAGTGAGCTCACCTTGATCTGGTTCAGGTAGCTCACCTTGACCTGGTTCAGGTAGCTCACCTTGACCTGGTTCAGTGAGCTCACCTTGACCTTGCTCAGGTAACTTACCTTGACTGGAATCCATGTTCTTCTCAAAAGCCATGACATTGAAGCTTTGACGCTGCCTCGGTTCTCCTCAGTACCCTTGCTGTACTGGCGATGCCAGCCAGGGGAACATCTGACAGATCCAGATCAATACTGGAAGGGAGGACAGTGGACTATTAAAGGGGTTCATTGGGACAGTACCTATGCTGAGAAATTGCCTGTCCTGCATATATTGAATAATGCGTATATATATATATGTGGGAAGGGGTGTATGCTAGCCCTACCTAGAAGTGAAGTACTAAATGACTTCAACCAGTTTGTAAACTTTCAACTGACGAGATATTAACACCCGACGAGTTTTGAAACATCCAGATATAGATTTTTTCTTTTTTAACATGAAGTACCGTAAAGCTTCCTCTTTATTATTCCTTAGAAATGATTTTCCCAGGATGGATGGAGATCTGGATAATAACTGAGTAGTGGTTTGGATTAGGGCTGTGGGTTGGCCCCGGGTTAGCACTGTACAGAATGACTTCCACTCGTCTGGGCTAGGCCTGTCTGCAACCTTAAAAAGGGACCATGGGATCTGATTGAAACGCCCCAGTCTAAATGATGAGCCCCATTACAGAGCAATAGGTCCCCATCAGAGAAGGGGACAGAGGAAAGGTGTCGGCAGTTCAGCTACCTGGCAACACTGCTGGCAACACTGACGTCCGCTGGGCGATGACTCCCCTCAGGCTCAGTCCTTACGTGGATCCCGGGGGTCACCACTGCCGCTACACACACACACACACACACACACACACACACACACACACACACACACACACACACACACACACACACACACACACACACACACACACACACACACACACACTTAACAGCATGCACACCCACACAAGTACACACCTCAACAGCACAGAAGCACACACACACACACCAGGGATGGGCCAATGGTCGATTCCCTCGGCGATAGATGGATCCATCGACGATCGTCTCAAGTTGCAGATTAAAAAGCGGTTTTTTTTTGTGATTGTTCTTATTACCAGAAAAACAGTGCTGTGGTGTGCTGTGTGTGGTAGCTAATTTTACAGCTTAACAAAGCCCCGCAAATTGCAATCGAAGTTAGCGTGACTGTAGCGCTGATCTGACGCATTACCTCACTGCTACGAGAGGGGAGGGGTTCGAAACCTAACGGTCTGCCCGCATCACACCCTGAAAGACTGATGGGCGCTCCTCTATGTGTGCATGTCTACGTCTGTCTGTCTGTCTGTCTGTCTGTCTGTCTGTCTGTCTGTCTGTCTGTCTGTCTGTCTGTCTGTCTGTCTGTCTGTCTGTCTGTCTGTCTGTCTGTCTGTCTGTCTGTCTGTCTGTCTGTCTGTCTGTCTGTCTGTCTGTCTGTCTGTCTGTCTGTCTGTCTGTCTGTCTGTCTGTCTGTCTGTCTGTCTGTCTGTCTGTCTGTCTGTCTGTCTGTCTGTCTGTCTGTCTGTCTGTCTGTCTGTCTGTCCTGTCTGTCTGTCTGTCTGTCTGTCTGTCTGTCTGTCTGTCTGTCTGTCTGTCTGTCTGTTCTGTCTGTCTGTCTGTCTGTCTGTCTGTCTGTCTGTCTGTCTGTCTGTCTGTCTGTCTGTCTGTCTGTCTGTCTGTCGTCTGTCTGTCTGTCTGTCTGTCTGTCTGTCTGTCTGTCTGTCTGTCTGTCTGTCTGTCTGTCTGTCTGTTCTCTGTCTGTCTGTCTGTCTGTCTGTCTGTCTGTGTCCTGTCTGTCTGTCTGTCTGTCTGTCTGTCTGTCTGTCTGTCTGTCTGTCTGTCTGTCTGTCTGTCTGTCTGTCCTGTCTGTCTGTCTGTCTTGTCTGTCCTGTCTTGTCTTGTCTGTCTGTCTGTCTGTCTGTCTGTCTGTCTGTCTGTCTGTCTGTCTGTCTGTCTGTCTGTCTGTCTGTCTGTCTGTCTGTCTGTCTGTCTGTCTGTCTGTCTGTCTGTCTGTCTGTCTGTCTGTCTGTCTGTCTGTCTGTCTGTCTGTCTGTCTGTGTTAGGGCTTTTGCCCAAAAGTCATATTCGAAGTTTGTTTGTTTATTAATATTCTAATATTTATTAATAACACTTTGCCCATTAAATGCCTTCAGTAAGACCTGGATTGGGCTTCGCGAGGTTTGTTTACCGCCGTTGCTATGGTTACCGGTCTTGCGTGTTCCAACGGTTTATTAGGTTTCTAATAAATTGCTGTCTAATCAATACTTCATTCACTTCCTCTTCCGTGGTCATTACAATATTATGAACGGACTGCGTCGGGTCCTCCGACGTCTCTCCCTCTCGGCCTGCCCGTAACAGGTTCCAATATTAAGGGCTGGCTAATAGTCGTTCGAATTTTGATTTATTTTTTGATATTCGAATTACATTCGAATAACGAAGTTCGGAGTCCAAGCCCTAGTGTGTGTGTGTGTGTGTGTGTGTGTGTGTGTGTGTGTGTGTGTGTGTGTGTGTGTGTGTGTGTGTGTGTGTGTGTGTGTGTTAAGACAATGGTGGAGCCATTAGGTGTGTGTCTAAGCCGCGGTAACATGGACACTTCTGATCCGATTCGATTTCTAAACGGAATAGATCTAGTCCTATCATTCAATCCGAGTATATTGCAAAAGTGGTAAGCGTACGTCCGTATGTCTCGCGCACAACCATCATGTTTGTCTGGACTTATATGATAAGGGATACATTATATTATACATTATCCCGCTTATTACACAGCTCCTTGCCAAAACGAAGCAATATCTTCACACGGTGTGTCTTTTTACAATTACCATTCGTAGCGTTGATCAGCAGAGAAATAGTCCGCCAAAGACGTGACTTAGCAACCGGACACACTGTGGTTGATAAGTTCCCGGGACATGGAAGTGTAGTCCGATCAGAGAATGGTATTCCGATTGAGGCGTATGTATGATATTTTTTTCTTTTTTTTCTTCCACTTCTAAATCGGATCAGAAGTGTCCATCAACGTGGCTTTCTGGTCGGAGCTATTGCGCGCGTGTGTGCGTGTGTACGTCCTCGCGCTCTGGCGTCACAGGAAAGCAATGAGAGCAACTTAAAACTATGCCGGTAAGAAACTAAAACTGTGATTCTGAAAAAAGTATAAAAGCTAAAATCGAAATCGAAGTTACATATTATTGAAGACACAAGTGTGTAGATGCGTTCATCGGTTTGAACAAAAGGTAAACGGTTTAAAACTGAATTGGTTATGATGTGTTCAAGTGTCAGAGGTTGACCCGACGGCTTCAATGAACTGAGAGTAGTAGACAGGAGAGGATATTGACGACCCCCTTCATAACCGTTTTTAAGAAAAAAAAAAAAGGAGAAAATAAACGGCACTTTTACAATGTCATAAATCAGCTTGAAAATAAGTGAATGAGTGGAGTGTTTCATCCGGCGTTCCAGGGAACGGTGATATTGACCCACCCCCACCCCCCCCCCCCCCCGCGCACGCTGGTCCAAGGGGAAGACCATCCTTAGAAAAATAAAACTGCAATTTTATTATGTGATAAATCAGCTTGTAGACGATCGCCCAACCTTAACACACACCTCAACAGCAAACACACACACACACACACACACACACACACACACACACAAACAGACACACACCTGTGCTCATGAATTTCTGAAGCAGGCCTCTGGGTGTGATGTCAGTGACATCCAGGAGTGATGTCGTGGTCCCAGGCCGGCGTAAGCCTGACCGGCGCCCGCTCTCTGGGACCACAGCAACCCCGGAGGCCCTCTGAGGACAGAAGGACAAGTGGGTGGGTGAGTTACAGGTGGGTGGGTGGGTTACAGGTGGGTGGGTGGGTGGGTTACAGGTGGGTGGGTGGGTTACAAGTGGGTGGTGGATGGAGGATTTACACGTTGGTGGATGGATGGATTTCAAAGAGGAGCCTAGTCAGCCTACCTTACGGAGCTTCTGTTTCAGATCCATCCTCAGGGCTTCCTGCGGGGTCTGAAAGGTGCCAGAAAGCCTCTTCCTTGAGCTGGCACGTCTCCCAGTATCACCCTGGGTCTCCGCCCCCCCCTGGGACACCTGTAGCATCAGGGTGTCAGACATATTGCACCAGGTGGCCAATAGCGAGGGGTTCTCTACCGTCACGTTTCCAATATGAATGTTGGTTGGTGATAAGCAAGATAAGCCATGGGCCACTGGCTACCTCTTTCCGATGAATATCCGCAGAGTGACTGGTGCTGGGAAGGCTTCTCCCGGTCCGGCGGCTCCGGCGGGTAGTACTGCCTTGGTCCTCCACCTCCCCCGCGCCAGGCGGGGGCTTCCTGTGCCTCAGGCTGCGTCGCCTGATGATGGGTCCTTCGGGGTCCCCGGGGGCAGCACCGGCGGTCCCCACGTCCCCCTGGTGGGCTGCTGCGGGACAGGACCTACCCCGACACACGGATCAGACGTGGCCAATAGTGCAGCGCAAACAAAGACACGTTATTATATGCATCATATCTCATACCAGACCAACACATACTCTAATGTAGAGCAATGCATACTATGTACGTGTACTAATTGTACTAGTAACTGCGTACTATTCGTGTTCATAAGTAGTCCTTGATTATGGGGCTAGTCGTAGCTACCAAGGCTGCTAGTTACTTTACAGAGTAGACTAGTACCCTATACTCCGATACCGTGTCTAATAAAGTTGAGTAAGCTGTACAGTAGTGCACATGTACGTAGGTGAGTGTAGTTAATTCAGTAAAGTAATTTAAAACGGAAGTATTACCGGGTAACAGGGGACCGAGGCGGCTCCGTGGAGATGATATTACGAAGCAGAAAACGAGGAGACACATCAGTCAGGGTAGGATCCATCGTGTTGTAACCGAGGGTGTACTATAATATTAATATATAATGTGTAATACTAATATATAACATTAGAAGCTCCTGGTCACGTTGTTGTTGATTGATTTTATTGTTATGACGGAAGTTACGCCTTCCCGCGTCAAATTGAAGTGCAATCTCGCGACAGCACCGACGGGGTTTTAAATATGTAGTTTGGAAGTGGCTCTCGCGAAAGGAAAATCTGGGATATGCAGTTTATTCGTGATTCACGACAGCCAGCTGTGGGATATGTAGTTCATTTCTGACCTTCTGCATCTACGAATGAACAGTCTTATCTTTAGAATGAACCTTTGGATCGACAATGTCCAACTCATGACAATGTCATTAACATGATCTCTAATAATATGTAATAGAAAAGACAAGCCAATCATCAATTGGGAAATATCCCAACATGCACACAACATGAGTCATTTATTGAACTCGTTTCAATTAGTTTAAGTGCTTTTTTTATTTAGAATATTTTTTTTGGTCGCAGAAATGTTTAGAAGTCAGGTCTGTCCTTCTTCAAAGTAGAGTAATCCATATTCACTGTAAACATCTGTGAAGGACAATCAATATTATGGTAAATATCATATATCACATAAACATAAAGAATATTAATGTGCAATGAATATATTTTAAGTATATGAATAATTATATAATTATATGCTGACGGCTATTTGAAATCACATATTAAGATTCATAGCATAAAATAGAACAATATGATCTGATAAATATATTAAATGTAAGATATGATGAAATATGAAGTAGGCCTATGTTCACCTTGTACTGATGTTTGGGGTCCAGGTTGTTCCAGGGTTCTGGGTTGTTCTTGTGGTCCCATCTGAATGTGAAGGTAGATGAGTAAAGCTCTTATATTACCTTCATGCTACACAATGAACAAACATTATATACATATGCTATATATATTTATAGACACACGCATAAAATACATAATAATACATAGGCTAATACATATTATATATAGCATATTAATATTAATATACTATGATCATTTATATATATATTATATATATATATATATATATATTATATAGGCTATATAATATAACATGACGCTACATGGGCATTACACACCCACATGAACACAACCACACGTGTACACGCAGACGCACACACGCACGCATTCAAACACATTAACACGAACACGTAGGCTACACTGCACACGCGCGCGCGCGTACACACACACACACACACACACACACACACACACACACACACACACACACACACACACACACACACACACACACACACACACACACACACACACACACACACATTCTTGCCGTTCTAGACTTACGAGACGTCAGGGTTTTTCAGGGCTAGGCGGGCCAGGTACATCGCGCTCATGGTCGCCCCTCCACCGATGAAGATGAACAGAGGAATGAGCTAGAGAGACAGGAACAGCACACCAAGTTGTATGATAGTCTGATTAGGCGTGTAATAAACGTGTTAAGTTATTCAAGATCCATATTGCTGCCCTTTCATAAAACCATGTAAAGGTCAACCTGAACACATGTTTACATTCAAACCAGTAAACCCAGACTGGTTATGCCAGCCCCTGACCAATTTTATAAATAAGATCAATTAATTCACCTGTGCAGCAATATAATTACAGGCTATGCTACTGTATTGTACAATACATTTCATTTTCATACGGAATGAATCTTCAAGGTCTAATTGCACTCGTCAAGTGTCCTGGCACGTTCACTGTGGAAGGAGAGTCACGAATCAATGTCATCTGTGATTCGCCCAATAAAATGACTCAAACTTACGGCGGGATGGCTTTCAAGCTGCTTGGCCACGACGCCGAGCACAGACGACATTGCGATTGTCAATCCGTTTACCAATCCACTTGACTGCTTGCGGTTAGAGTTGTTCTCCACGGGTGGGTCTTCAGAAGAACCGTCTGCTCTGTTCCGCAGTCTATATCAGAATGCACGTCTCACACGGCACCCGACAGAACCCAGTCTAATCACACACGTAGTCCACCACGACACAAGTCATAAAGGCGAACCATGAACCCTAAACGACGATGCACAAGCACATCTCTTGTGTTAATAACATTTATGGAACAGAACCGGCAGAATAGATTCAGCCACATGTGTACGTGCGCATTATTGCATTAATATTTGACTTGTGCAAGACATGGAAACTTCCAGAACTCATAATTCCAAATTACTGATACATCTGCTACAATATTATGCCTGCTACTAGGCTACTACTACTTATAATTTTACTCTTTATATTACAATTAATATTTTACTAATGATGTTACTACTACTAATATTAATAGTAATATAATAATAATAATACTATTATACTAATATTAATGCTATTACAATATTATTAACACCAATATGATACTTATCATATAAGTAGTCTAATGATCATTTATATCATGTATCGTGAATCGCTGTGGTCAGAATTAATGCTAAATGAGCAGAGTACCACCTGGTGGCAAGCCAAGGTACATGGAAACTGAACAACATTGCATATATTTTTAAGCATGACAATGGAGTACATTTCTTGTATTACTATTCAAGCAAAATGAAAACAGGCTCCCTCTGTCATACAAAGTAACAAGATTCAAATTAAATATATATATATATATATATATATATATATATTATATATTATATATATATATATATATATATATATATAATATTATATATATATATAATATATTATTATTTTTTTTCTCAGTGTCCAGTTTTGTCTGTTCTGTCTAAGAACATCATCCCCCTTAGATTTTGGTGTTGGTCGTGTTTGTGACTGTCATGTGACTGATACCATGTGTGTGTGTTTGTCATGAAACTTGGTTGGTGAACTGTGATAGTTGGCGGTCTGCCCATGTGTTTTTAGGAAGTGGGAAGAGAGGGCTAAAGGGATATGGGGGACTTTTTTTCGGTTTGATACTTTCAATGTCTTGGCAACTCTGGTAGGTTTCTCCAAATAGCGTAGGCTAGATTTAAGTGAATAAACAATTTTAAAACATGCCTTTTGCAGGCGCAATCCAATTGGGTTCGTAATAGAAGACAGACTGTTATGGCCCGAGATGGGGGCAGACCAAACGCACGACAGAGACAAGAGTTGTAACAGTTCATATGTTAATTTGCTGTGAAATGAGAAGAGGCTGCGGTGGAAGTGGAACCCAGCTGGGTTGGAGTAGGAACCGACTGCGGAGGTGTGGAGGAACAGTGCTGCGGTAGTGAGATGGCATGGACAGGAGCATAGGGTTAGAACCCGATAATCAAGAAAACAGATACATAAGAATGGGCCTCATAACAGAAGCTTCCTAACTCTGAAATCCTATCCTAGCTTAAGATAGGAATGTAACCATTACAGAACTATCCTAAATTAGTTGGGCTAATTTAGGATAAATTAGGCTCCCTAAGTTAGGTGGCCGTACACCCTGTCCTGAATTCAAATAACTGTCAAAAACTGAAAAAAATGGCAGCAGCACTGCTAGTGGGTCTGCTGTGTGCGACAATGAAGACGAGGACGAACATGAACAACAGAAACGTGATGACTGAAAGGCTACCGAGACCGCATAATGACGTGTTCGATTTTCCGCCATGACCGTAGAACTGCTGACAAGCTTGCCGTTATTATTAACCGTTATTAAAGCCTTATATCAATCTCGTGCACATTATGTGCAGAAACAGACATAACCTGACAATTGCCGATCGAAAAATCTGATTGACAGAACAGTTAAGATAAGATAAGAGGTAAAGATGAGATAGGAAACAGCCAACAGGTTACGGACTGCTTCTGTAATAGGAAGTTAGGATTTTTCCTATCTTTGAGAAGTTAGGATTTTTTCTGTAATGAGGCCCAGGAACGCTAATTACGTAGACTGTTAGACTATCTGGTGATGATGACTGATTGAGAAGCCAGAGTAGATAAACGGGAAGTGGGGATTAAGATGATCGTGAGAAGTTAGGATTTCTCATCCTAACTTAAATTAGGGACTCCTATTATAGAAGCAGCCCCTAACCTGTTGGCCGTTTCCTATCTTATTTTTGGCATCCTATCTTATCTAAATTTAGGTAATCCTAACTGTTCTTTCAATCAGATTTTTCGATCGGCAATCGTCAGCTTATGTCTGTTTCTGCACTCAGAGTGTACATGAGATTGATAGAATGAGTTAATTGTAACGTTAACAGAGACTGTTGAGGATCTTTGTTAATGAGGGCAAGCTAGTAGCACTAGGACTACGGTCATGGTGGGTATTGGTACAGAGAACAAGAAGAGGTAGTAATAAAGTAGTAAAGTAATTCTTCCACAAAATTCAAAATTAAATGTCTTTGCAGGCGATAAAATGAATTAAAATATAAATGTAACAAATCATTATGCGGTCTCGGTAGCCTTTTAGCCATCACATTTCTGTTGTGATGTTCCTCGTCTTCATTGTCATACAGACCAACTCGCAGTGCTGCTACCATTTTCTTCTGTTATTGACAGTTATTTTGAATTTAGGACAGGGTGTATGGCCAACTAACTTACTAACATCCTAACTTAAGAAATTCCTAACTTAGGATAGTTCTGTAATGGCTAAATTCTTATCTTAAAATAAGATAGGATTTCTTCCTAAGTGAAGCTAGGAAACCTCCGTCTGTAATATATCTAAACCCAGGGGTGGACTGGTACAGAAATTCAGCCCTGGCATTTTCTGTCCAGACCAGCCCACTACATTATCAGCACTAGGGGTGGGACGAGATGAACGGGAAGAACCCTGTATGTACTTGATTAAAACAATTTAATCAAGTACATACATCCGAATAATAGTACAGCACTGTAAAAAGCAGTTTTTGTTTTGTTTTTGTTTTTCAAGTTTGTGTCTCTTGTGCTGCTGACAAGACAGATGGGAAACCCGAACAGGAAGTTAACAGACCTCCTGTGGTCGCTGCATCTCCACCCCCCATATCTACAGATCTACAAAACCCCTGTTAAATATCACACTTGATCCAACGCTAAATTCTTTCTTGCAGTCTTTAGTCTGTGACTGTGAAAATCTTTTGGTGTAAGCCCAGCATTAGTTAAAACCAGACTCGGACAATAATAACCAAAATATCCTGACAAATAATCTAAATAGAAACATATTACAGGCAGTAGCAGCATTAGAGCTGAAACTCATTTGTTTTAACGGTGACTCAGTCATTATGAAACCATAAATAGAGAATTAAATTATTATTTTTTATCTATAGTTGTGTGTAAAAGTCTACAACATGAATTACAGGTCTGAATAGATATGCATTTTCATATACGTGTATGTGCACATGTTATTCATATACGTGTATGTGCACATGTATGTATACACGTATGAGAAGCCAGCCAGCTACACTCCTCACCAAACTCATGACCTGCAAGAAACAGCAAACAGAACTTGTACTCAGTATCTGTTTACTGACAAGTATATGTAGCCATTTAGCCTTTTTGTGATGTAGTGACACTTGGTGAACAAATTGATCTGTCGTGAAGGATGACTTAAGTCTCAAAAGAGCCCTAAGGCCTACCTGCAGAACTGTTAATTGAACTTAAAAGATATGCAGATGTTTCAATAGGAAAATCTTCAAACAGGAAATAATCATAATCAAACCTTTTGTTTCAATCTGAGACAAAACAAGTTGCATAATAAAATCACAAAGTCAAGACGAAAATCTGTCTGTCTGTCTCTCTCTCTAGCATCATAGAAGAACTTCTGTGATGCTGAGACAGGAGATGATGGTAGCAGAGAATATAAAGAAACATTTAAGAATTACCAATTGTCATTTTATCACACATATAGTATGTTTCTTTACATAAACCTTTAAACATATACATACTGCATTCCTCTCACCACATGAAATGGTCATCACCTCAGTAAACAATAAATTAATTTGAAAGATTACAATAAATTCCAATGGCAAATATTGCAAATTAAACTAATTATTTCCTATAGGTTGACTTGTATTTTGTGCTAAAATTCAAAGTATCTCATCTGTATTTACAATACAGCTTGATTCTGCATCTCTATTTACAGCTCATTGTCATTGATTGACAATGACAAACATAGACCAATAATGTGTGTCGATGCTGCCAACACACTGCTAGTCCTCTGTAGCCCATTGGCCGGCCCCATTGGAGGGAATGTAGAGAGAGATAGAAAAAAACTAAACATAGCGGACCGGACCGGCCCACATTGGGTCAACGGCCCACCGGGACGATGCCCGGTATGCCAGATGGCCAGTCCACCCCTGTCTAAACCCCTAAATGCCTTCCTATCTCAAAATAGGATAGGATTACAGAGTTAGGAAGTTTCTGTAATGAGGCCCCAGGTCCTTAATCTTTATTCGATGATGCTCTTCTCTGCGTATTTGATAAGATAGATGGATAGATACTTTACTTATCCAGAGGGAAATTCAGGTATACCAGCAGCATAAAACAAAAAACAAAACATACATTAAGCATACATTAGACTAAAATTAAGATATAAATTAAAATTTAAAATTAACAGTACCTACCATAAACTTTAACCTAAATTCAGATATTAAATAAAATTAACAGTAGCTACAATAAACTTTAACCTAAATTAAAATCTAAAATAAAATGAACAGTAGCTACAATAAACGGTGCGGACAGTAAACAGTGCAAATGAAAGTAAATCAGTGCAGATGGTAGAACAGTGCAAATGAAAGTAAAACAGTACAAATGAAAGTAAAAACAGTGCAGATGGATGTGCAAGATACAGATATAAATAAAATGTCTATTGTTGTTGTCCTCCCTGCCTTTACTGGGAGCTGTTGTACAGTCTGATGGCCAGGGGGATGAAAGAGTTTTTAAATCTATTAGTGGAGCTGGACTGGGACAGCAGTCGGGCACTGAACACACTCCTCTGCCTGGTGAAGGTGTCGTGCAGAGGGTAAATCAGTAACTAAAACCTTTTTTTGGTAATCATTTGTGTTTATCACAAATGTTCACACTGTTCATTCATTTCACTGTTCTTCCTCTCATTCCTTTCCTTACTTCTTTTTTACATTTCTTTAATACTCCTTCCACTCTTCTGCCCCAGCCAAACTGACTGTTTTGTTAAAATTGGAGGTTGGGGAATTTTTGTAATAAAAGCTTTCTTAATTGTAACACTTTTGGTTCAAATCCTATTTCTCACACATGCAGCCAGATTTGGACGGCGTTCGATGATAGCTGATAACCAAGGTACACACTTTAATACTATAATCAAGAGGACATACAGGCAGTTCAAATGAAAAGAGATAGAACTTTATTGATCTTCATAAATATGTAAGATTGCACCATATAACATATAACACCAACAATGTAGTAAACGTAGGCCTAGAAAAATACAGTTCAATGTTATTGCTTAAGAAACAGATTCCTTCCAACTAACTATTTATGAAAAATGTAATCAATAATTTATAGAAAAGTAAATGGTTACATATCGACCAGCAACGAAGTTGAAGTAGCCTACCCAAATAATGAATTGTAATACACCAACATTGTTAACTGTCATACATAGCTAAACAAGCAAATGAAAATGAAATACCAACGCAACTGAAATGTTAATATTAGACTATTAACAATATTATGAGAATTACGTACGTCTATAATCATTCAGGTAACCAATACGTCCGTGCCTGTTCCAGCTTTTTCAAAGATATTTGTGTTTTGTATATCCGTGTTTAACGCCATTCATGTTAAGTAAAAGGAAAAACCTCAAACGAGAGAAGTTAATGGAGCCGTGCACTTCTTTAATAGGTCCATGGCACTGAGACATTTGTTTCACTACGACTCCTTTCAGCTGCCCATCCCCCTCCATCTCCAGCAAAATTAAACACATAAAATGGCTAATAAAACGCTTGAGGGGGCATTTTGAAAAGAAAAAACTTTCTTTTTTTTTTAGAACATGGTATAAATACAATTATGAGCCTTTGATTGATATCCAGACATTTTTTGCGGGGACACATTCCTGTTCCCCTCTTGTATCGGAGTGAATGGCGATATCTATTTCTGGGACTCATTGAGGCTACGTTTACATGATGACGGTCTGAACAGAAGACGCAAAAGTGGCGTCGCGTCTTCACTTTTTATTCTGTGTTTAGCCGAGCGTTTTCGGGAGGAAATCTGTATGCGTGAAGCAAAAGTGTTTGGAATTCGATTGGGTATGCATGCCAGGCGGCTAGGTGGTGCTGTGATACACTATCATACAACACCGCCATGTCTGAGTGCATGCGTAGAATCTTACTTCTTCTCTTACCTACGCCGCGAAAAACAAAACATGGCTACCGCTGGTAACAAGAAAAAAATTGTCTGGTCAGACGAAATTTCACTTCACTGATACTATCCGTACATATCCTGTACATTACGCGGAAAGCCTCCTGTACGCTTGTTTGAGCTGCCAGAGCAGCTTGAAGGTCTGACGCATGGAAATAATCTGACATGTTTGATAATTTCCTTGTACTGGCACATGTATGTGACGTAAACGCGTACGCGACGTGACCAGATCTGAGCAATGTTTTGTGCCTTGGCAGTGTAGACGGAAACGCTACGGTGAAGCGTATTCAACTTTTCCAGATTTATTCGTTTTCATGCCCCAAAAACACTGTCACCTTCTAAACAAAAGGCACTTCCGATAAAATAATTTGTCGTTTTTAGCCGCAAGCGTCCTCGTGTAAACGGGGCCTGACGGACCCGTCCACAGCCCGCTAAAACGGATGCAATACCAGGCTTGGACACTGAGCACTGGTGGATTGCAGAAGTATGCACTGCTCCTGGGGGCTTGACAAAAACAACACAGTGATCCTATTTTAAGAAAATACAAAAAAAAACTTGAGCTGTCTGTGACACACATTTAGACACCAGAATCAAATTCCAATCGTGTACAAACACCTTTGTCAACAGATGCAAACAAAAATATAACAATCATCAATCATTGACGATTAAACTGTTCCAGATAATTACAAATATATTCAGTGATAGATTCCCTCAGCGGTGGGATTTACTGCAGAGTTGGTTTGGTCGCCTTCTGCAGTCCCAGAGCTTTTCTTTTCCCCTGCTGCGTCCTCGTCCTCCATTCTACTTCCTGTTCTCAGAGCCCTCCGGAGCTGTTTCCAGAAGAGCAGTTGGGCCAAGGCCGGGTCGGTGCACTCTGAGCTGGGCCACTGCAAATAGGTCTTCCTCAACATGACCTTCCTCATGCGGTGGTAGGAGGAAAGCTCCCTCTCTGGGATATGCTCCAGGAACACCAGCAGCAGAACGTCCCGATGCTCGTCAAAGAGCCGGTAGCTGGCCAGCTGGATCTCCAGTGAACACCACTCACTCTGCAGAAAGTTCCGGCTCACAACACAAAGCGTCTTGCGGCTGCCATACACAGCGGACACGATGTTGTCCACTATGTTGCGTCCCGGTTCAAAGTCCCGGTGATGAAGGCAAAGTTTGAACGAGGAGCCGTTTCCCTCCAAGTTTGGGAGCAGCTGATCTAGAACCCAGGCTTCGTTGTTGAAATTATAGGAGATGAACGCGTCGTATTCACAGTTTTCCTCGTCTTCCCTCAGTTTGCGCCACTGTTCGCTGAACCAGGCACGGAACACATAATAGCCATATTTAATTTTCCAATATAGCTTGACATGTAATAGAGGAACTACAATGGAAACAAAGATAACAGCAGCCGTAATGAAAAACAGGTACTTTCCAAGGTCTACAAAGCAAACCTTTGTGTCAAAATGGTAGAAAAAATCATTGATGCTCTCTTTGCATCGCAGGCTATGCAAATATATCAATTGCACTTTAGGGTTATTAAGTGTCCAATTTTGCAGTTCTAGGTTTTGGCATGAACAGCTGAGTGTAATCTTTCTTATGTCAAGGTAGCTGAGGCGTTGGAGGCTGTCCAGAACTTTCACCTCAATGTGCTGCATCACGTTATGGCTAAGGTATAAGCCTCGTAGATTGGTAAGATTTCCAAAAACTTCTTTGGACAAATTCTGAAGGCCCATATTTTGCAGACTCAGCCTCTTCAAATTCCTCAGGTTTTTGAAGCTCCCCGGCTCGAGATTTACCAAGCCATTGCACGAGTTATCTAGCGTTAGATAAGCCAGGCCTGTCAGATCGTCAAAGGTGTCAGAAGCGATGTGATCTATGCGGTTGTTGGTAAGGTACAGATTTCTCAGGGAGTGAAGACCACGGAAAAAGCCATGAGGCAGCCGGCTTATACCGAAGGGCTGTTGCCCATCCAGTTTAAGATCCCTGAGACTGCTGAGATTCACAAAAGGAGAAACGAAAATTTCATGAGTGAAACGAATCTTGTTCTTAAGTAGATCCAACACTTCCAGGGTGTTTTGGAACGGAGCGAACTCAATGCTATCTATTTGTTTAAGGTTGTTTCCATCCAAGTAGAGGTTTGTTAGACGTTTCAATCCCTTGAGGCCACCTTCGTAAATATGGGAGATTTTATTTCCACCCAGGTCCAATTTAGTCAGCCGACCAAGATCTAGGAATCTGCCATAGAAAATCACATCGATGCGGTTGTTGCGAAGATTCAAGGTTTCAAGGCTACTTAAGCCCTCGAAGGTGGTGTTCCACAACTCACTCAAGAGGTTGTTGTCCAGACGGAGTATCTGGAGCTTGGTTAGCCCTCTGAGTGCTCCAAAATTAAGTCTAGCAATGCTGTTTATGTTGAGGTTTAAAATTGTGACATTTGGTGTGTGAGCAAAGGCGTCAGAATCGACTGTGAGGATGCGATTGTAACGAAAGCTCAAATGTCTGAGGGGAAGCTTATATTTTGTACCCTTGCAGGACAACAGTTGGTTAATGTGGTTGTGCTCTATTTTGAACATTTTTATGTGTTTCTGTCCTTCAAGAAACTCAAGACATTTCACCTGTTTCAGATTGTTTGAGGAGATGTCGAATGTTCCTGTGATTTGAGGACAGTTGGATAATGAAGTATTTGGTAACATATTAAATCTATTCGATTTCAGAGTCATGTGGGTCGTGTGTTTCCTTTTCCTAAAAAAGGGGCATAGCTTATTGATCTGACTTGGATCGGTTAAGCCCATGTCAGAGAAGTCCACATAACTAGCATCAACGTTGGTCACTTTGAAAAATTCAAATATTTTAACTTTTGTTGAACCCATCTGTAAAAAGCGAATCTGCGCTAGGTCGACTCCTTTGAAAGCAGTCGTTGATAGTTCCACGTTCTTTGACAAATCTAGTAGTCTGATGTTCGTGAGAAATGAATCAGCGCAAGCCAACGATAACAACTTATTTCCACGTACAAACAATTCAGTCAGGCTCTTAGGCAATGAGCTGTTTAAATGAGTGAGGGATGTCAAAAAGTTAAAGCCAAGATCTAGCGTCTTCAGTTGACTTAGGGATGAAACGGATCGCACGACGACAGAGAAGTTATGCAGACTGTTATTTCGTAAGATCAAGGTGTTCAACTGAGGGGTGGAAGTGAAGAGGCTCTGGGGGAGGTCTTCCAAGAGGTTGTGTTCCAGTGAGAGGTAAGTGAGGTTGTAAAGGTCCTGAAAAACCAAGCAGTTGAGTTTTGATAAGCGGTTGAAAGACAAGCTGAGATTCTTGAGTTGATGCATTCTCCGGAAAGCAAGCCCGTCAATGAACTTCAAATTGTTACTGTCCATACAAAGGTGTTCCAATTTGAAAAAACGTATAAAGCTCTCTGTGGGTATGTGCGAGACATTATTATTTCCAATGGTGATGTTGATGGCAGATGCTGGCAGGTCTCCCACAATTAGAGATATGTGCTTTTCGGCTCGTTGACTGCAAGTGAATGTCAGATTAATTGAGTATTGATCTCCAATGCAATTTTTAAAGCCGTACTGATAGGAGAAATGAATCAAAAGCCCAACTGTCAATATTGATAGGTGTCTTGTTGAATCCGCCATTTGGATAAATATTGAGGTCAAGAGAAGCTTCCAGGGTATTTCCCGTATATGGTTTGAATCTGAATCACTGTTCTTTTTTAATGCAATTCCATTCTTTTCATTATTGCAATGAGATTAGTAATGTAGCCCGGAAACCTATAGAAAAAATGAAAACAAAAATCATATTTCTAAGTTGAGTATGACAATACCATATTAAGATCTTCCTGTAGTGCCAAATGCTTTCAGTGGTCCACATATGGCAAATAAATATATATATACTTATATATATATATATATATTATATATATACTATATATATATATATATATATATTATATCTATGTATAGTATGTATATATATATATGTACTATTATGTTATCATATATGTCATATATATATATGTATATATATATATATTATATATATATATATATATATATATATATATATATTATATATATATATATATATATATATATATATATATAATGTATACACATTATTCAAGCTATTTGACTAGCTTGACTTTAGTGTAGATTAAAATAAGTAACTCACCCCTCATTATTCACCAATAGAGGCCCCCAACACCAATAGAACCAGGCTATCAATTCCTTTACAGATCTCCCCCCCAATCAAATGGTGTACATTTCAATAGGTTTCATCTGTGCCAAAGTTAACGCATGGGTCATTCATTCCCTGCAGTACACCGAAAGTACTTTTTTTTCAGACTGGGGTCGGTCAAGATTCAGCAGTTTCAGGTTCCTTATAAAGCTACCCAGTCGTCCAAAAAAAAATTGGTAGGCCATTTGTGCGTTTCTGCAAACGTAGCCTATGATAATAATAATCCATGTGGATTCTTTTTTTCCCAATTTTCGTTACACATGAATAACCAATTATCCATTAGCACCATGGACCTGTTAAACTGTTCTTTTGAGAAAACGGATTATAGCCTACGTTCGTAGCCTACCCGGACCTAAATGTACCTGTTTCTAGTTGTTTCAACACCACCATTGTAATGATATAGGCCTACTTGAAAAAGATTTGCATTTCGGCAAATAAAAACATTTGATCAGAATGAAAATATAACGATCACTCCAACCGCAAACTGTATGCTCTCTGTATTTTTTTTCGTGTCTGTAGTCATTTAAGGTTGGATTTTAAGGTTGTGTAATAAAAGGAAACGGACAAGCAAATGTCTGCTCTTTGTTGTACGCCGACGCCTGACGATTTAGAGCTTTTTTACACTGTTCTTGGAAATACGATGGAGCGTGGCCAAGCCTGGTGTGTGCGCGTCGAGCGCATCTTTTGTGACTGAGTGCGCTTTACGCGAATCATCGATCGACCCTTTTAACCTTTAAGTGTGCTTTTAAATCGGTGCGCACGCCACACGACGCGCATGAGCGCACCGATTTAAAAGTTGCGCTCACGCTTGGCTTTTGGCCGTGAAGACAACCTTTTTAAATTCAGTTTACGCACAGCGACAGCTTTCCATCCTGACACAGTATACTGCTATCATATACCTTCTATAGACTAAACCGATACCTCTATTGGTCACCCGAGACCTCCAACATTCTCGGATGTGGGTGCGAAGCAAGATATTTTTATTTTTATTTGTAATATTTTTTAACCCATCATTTATTTGATAAAGATTTTGATTATAGTAATAGTTTAGTGGCAATTGTTTAGACCTATTGCTATTACCTCAAGTGCTCAACATGCGTCTAAATTGTATATTTTAGTACTTCAAATTAAGATGAAAACTCAAACAATCTTACTTTCTACAAAACAAGGACCTAAGATCGCATGGATTAGTCGTGACTAATCCATAAAATGCATGAACACAAACACAAGGCTAGCATGGTTCTCTTACCTTCACAAGTCTCCACACAGTCTGTGCAAGAGCTTGCTCTGCCTGTCCACCTGTCTCGCTGCGTGCGGAGCGCCTCCCACTGGGTGGGGCGCGTCGGGCAATGAACGAGTGGGGGGGAGGAGTCCTCCTGCATGCCTATAGGCTGGCACTAACGACACCGTAGGACACGCTTATCACACAGCTGATTTATTCACATGGTTGTATATATACATTATGTTTCCATGTTTCTATCCTGGAAAAGCAATGTATAGCAGACAAAGCTTTGCAGCAGAAGAAGTTATCCAAAAGTTATACATGTTAAGTCCAAGATACATAAAATGGTTCTTTTTTTTCTTCAAATAACATAAATTATGTCAAAACATATTTAACAGCCTCAAAAAGATTGAATGAAATAAACATCCGTGATTGTTTACATTACATTAATAGATGTGTTTCATTAAAAAGTGATAAAAACAAATGTTCAAATTGTTCAAATGTTCAAATGTTCGACATCGAGGTGCTACGCGTCCAAATGGGGCGTTTTGGCTGTAGCCTACAGGGTAGGGGTTCTAAAGTAAACATTCACAGCATTGTCTCCAGCTCCTCCAGGTGTCCTCTCTGGGGTCCTACAGGGGTCTCTCCCCCGGGGTCCCCATCACTCCACACCCTCCCGTCCGGAGCCTGTCCCTGGGGGGCTGGGCGTCAGGGGAGGGTCGATGGTCTCCATGAGGTCACTGAAGGCGCAGCACGGAGACTGCTTCTGATCGGGTGCACGGAAGGCGGGGCAACCGGCAAGACTCCTCCCCTCGAGGTGACGGCAGAAGTGCTGAAGCTGTGATTGGTGGTCAGGTTGCCGTAATACGAACTGACTCCGCCACCACTGCTGGTCATCCTGGACTTCTGCCTGAGGTCCGAGACTAAACTCCGTTTTAGACACGCCTTCTTTACCTCCGCCTGCACCTGATAGGAGGGGAAAGATATCAAATTATATTACATCAAACATAATCGACATTACATTAAACTATTTTCAATTAGATATATTAGATATCAGATAAAATGTCAGATACATTTTGCTATCAGTTCAGATATTGGACTCTATATCAGATTGGATATCAGATTACTTTAGATTTCAGACCAGATTAGTTATCAGATAAAGCATCAAATCAGATTATAGGCCTATGTTAAATCAGATCAGGTAAAATCAGTTAAAATATCAGATCACAGATCACAGATCAATACCTCTCCGTTTCAGAAACAGTAGATGAAAGCCACAACAAATCCCTGCAAAATAAAAACACACACACTGTTTCGTAAATTAGGA
>OLKM01001290.1:130000-149959 GCA_900291075.1 Melanogrammus aeglefinus | reverse complement strand
GCTGAATGAAGAAGCTAGCCCAGAGACTAATAGAACTCATTCACCCGAGAGAGATGAGGAGGTATGAATTCACACTAACAAACTATTTAAACATTTCTTTCAATTATAACAACTACAACTGGACTGGAACGTGTGTGTTTGTGTGTGTGTTTGTGTGTGTGTCTTTCAGCGTCAATCCAATGCATCTCAAACCTTGTGTGACATCATTCGTCTGAGCAGAGACCAGGCCAATCAGATGCAAGAGATCTCTGAATCCGACCCATTGCTCTCAGCCTTGGAGTCGTAAGGAACCAACGCACACACGACACACACACACACATCACAACACACACACCACACACACACACACACACAACACACACACACACACACACACACACACACACCGCACACACACACACACACACACACTGGGCGTCTTTACACCTATAGTTGTCTAAATCTAAATCTAACCATGGGAGGCAAACCCAGATATGTTTATATTCTCACCTGTTTTGAACTTAATTGTAATTCCCTTGCTTGTTTGGTTGGTTTGGTCTGAACATATCAAAGACGCAGAGTGTTCAGAACTCCATGACCAAAACAGACCAGACAATCCAAACTAGTACACTAAACAATGGAAATAAGTGTTGAGGTTGACAAGAGTCTATAACACGCACACTAGCTCATATACACGCACACACCACACCACACACACACACACACACACACACACACACACACACACACACACACACACACACACACACACACACACACACACACACACACACACACACACACACACACACACACACACACACACACACACACACACACAGACACACACACACACACACAATATGTATTTGGATCTTAGCTCTTGTTCATTTGTGTGTTATTCAGGCAGGAGTGTGTGGGACAGTTACTGCAGAACATGTTCTCAGGTGAGAGAACCGAGAGCTGCATCGTGAATGGAGTCCAAGTTCTCCTCACCCTGCTGGAGATCCGGCGGCCGGTGTGAGTACGACCAGACCGTTCCATCCAATCCTAACCTTTTGCCTGTTTTCACCAACGCTCAAAAAAAAAGGATGTGGAGAAATGATGGTCATATAAAACGAAATCAGTATCCGCCTGTCTCGCTAAATAAATACATGAATTAAGAAATGTTGGAGGAGAAAAAATTATATTGTGTGGTAGATCGAGGTGCACCATTTATTTATTTCACTACTAAAAATATAATGAATGCAATTTAAGCAAATTTGTAACTGCTGGCACAGTGCACGGTCTATGCTTTCAGTTGCTTCATGATCTTTATAGTCTCTCTCTCTCTCTCTCTCTCTCTCTCTCTCTCTCTCTCTCTCTCTCTCTCTCTCTCTCTCTCTCTCTCTCTCTCTCTCTCTCTCTCTCTCTCTCTCTCTCTCTCTCTCTCTCTCTCTCTCTCTCTCTCTCTCTCTCTCTCTCTCTCTCTCTCTCTCTCTCTCTCTCCTCTCTTTTCTCTCTCTCTCTCTCCTCTCTCTCTCTCTCTCTCTCTCTCTCTCTCTCTCTCTCTCTCTCTCTCTCTCTCTCTCTCTCTCTCTCTCTCTCTCTCTCTGTCTCTCTCTCTCTCTCTCTCTCTCTCTCTCTCTCTCTCTCTCACTGCAGCTGCTGCAGTATTGTTTAAAAAAAAAAACAGCGGGTGATGAGATAATTTTGTAACACATGTCACAACCCGCCTGTGGCCAAAATCAGGCCCCAGAAGCCACGCCCCCTCCTACTATCTCCCTCCAGACAGAGCCCGCGCCCCGCCCCACACCTCCTCAAACCAAACAATGAGTCTGAACGATGTTAAGCCTACTGACCACCGCTGTGGGGTGGTCTGTTGCCACTTATGTGATGTGTGTGTGTGTGTTGCGTCATGTATAACTCCAGGGTGGACGCGTCATGGACGCGCAGGGATTTGAGAGAAGTTACAACCACACAGTCAACAGCAGTATCTTGTTGAGAGAAGTTACAACGTCAACAGCAGTATCTTGTTGGCCATCCAACCACAACTGATCCACTTCCACCAGCTGCTGCTGGCCCCGCCCAAGGTAACGCCAGGACCTACCGGGCGCTCCCATAGTGTGCATCCCACAGACCATTCTGGGAGTAGATCCTCATCAATGCTGTCCATTCCAAATAAGCATCCTAAACCTGGTACAGCAAAGTACGGCGTATGACAACGAGGAACAAAATGGGCTTTCTATGATTGATCGTGTACAGTTTTTCTCACATGTTATGACAATAACTTGTTTTTGTGTGTTGTGTGTGTGTGTGTGCGTGTGTGTGTGGGTATGTGTGTGTGTGTGTGCGTCCGTACGTCCCTGTGTGTGTGTATGTGTGCGTGTGTCTGTGTGTGTGTGCGTGTGCGTGTGTGTGTGTATGTGGGTATGTGTGTGTGTGCGTCCGTACGTCCGTGTGTGTATGTGTGCTCGTGTACGTCCGTGTGTGTGCTCGTGTGCGTCCGTGTGTGTGTGTATGTGTGCGTCTGTGTGTGTGTGTGTGCGTCTGTGTGTGTGCGTCTGTGTGTGTGTGTGTGTGTGTGTGTGCGTCCTGTGTGTGTGCTGTGTGTGCGTCCGTGTGTGTGTGTGTGTGTGCGTGTGCATGTGCGTGTTTGTGTGTTTGCGTCCGTGCGTGTGCATTTTTGTACGCATGTGTGTGTGTGTGTGTGTGTTTGTGTGTGTGTGTGTGTCGTGTGCGTGTGTGTGTGTGTGTGTGTGTGTGTGTGTGTGTGTGTGTGTGTGTGTGTGTGTGTGTGTGTGTGTGTGTGTGTGTGTGTGTGTGTGTGTGTGTGTGTGTGTGTGTGTGTGTGTGTGTGTGTGTGTTGTGTGTGTGTGTGTGCGTGTGTGTGTGTGTGTGTGTGTGTGCGTCTGTGTGTGTGTGTGTGCGTCTGTGTGTGTGTGTGCGTCCGTGTGTGTGTGCAGTGCAGTCCCATGCTGACCTCCATGGGTCTTCTGGAGGAGCCCCTGGGGAACACGCGTCTTCACGTGGCGCGGCTGGTGGCCTCGCTGCTCTACACCAGCTCAGCCAGCCACGCCGTGGTGGCCCAGACCCTCTGCCAGCTCAACACCATGGACGTGCTGCTGGTGAGCCCCCGGGCCGTGCTCTACGGGGGGGGGTCCCAGTGGAGACTGTGGGGGGGGGATCGCCATCCTGTGGGGGCCTTTATGTAGCAAAACTCAAACGGCAATGCAATTTGTTATTCAATAATTTATTACATTATGCAATTGACAATTCATTATGCAATTTAATAATGTCATTTGTAAAATCCTCAATTCAATTTGCAAAAGTTATAATAAGAAAAATAGAATAACATTTTGTCAAATTATTTGAGTTTCTTTATTCAAATTAAAAAGCTATAGCGTCCCTATGATGGTAATGCACTTCGCCACGCGCTCTGTGTTGCCAAATTCAAATAAAATTTCAATCCGCAAAACAATCCGAATAACGTATTTACAAATTACATTATTAAATTGCATAATGAATTGTAAATTGCATATTGTAATGACTTATTGAATAGTAAGTTGCATTGCCATTTGAGTTTTGCTACATACAGTATATGCTCCATAGGATCCTCTTGGGGTCCAGGCCTCTCCAGGAGAATAATTAACTGCATTTAACTGCATCAATCTGGTGAATCTGAGAAAAAATATGTTGACACATCAATGACTGACAAATGACTTAGTTACAAACTGCTGATATTGATATGAATGTTGAAGACACAATGTAAAGAACGGGTCACACCAAACGGGGTCGAGGAGTAGTCAGAAAGCATTTAAGAAAATGACTAAAGCACGACGGTCTATATATATTATATATATGGAGACAGACAGATCGATCGACCTATTAATCAGAATATGTGTTTCTTTATCTTAACATCTTTATTATCCATCCATATATATCTCCCTACCTTTTATATTAGCCATGTCCGTCTTATCTGTCTGTTGATTAAATTAAATAGAGCTTTATTGGCATGGACAATTAACAGCTACATTGTCAAATGCAAGTGTTTAAAATGAAAAGAAAAAAACGATTATCCATCAGGCTATTATTAATTCATCTATCCATCTCTGATCTGTTATCTATAGGATAATGGTTGTACTTTGCCCCTCGCTGTGAAACAGGGCTTGTTCTTTAAATACACCTGGAACAACTTCCTCCACCTCCAAGTGGAGCTCTGCGTAGCTGCCATCCTCAGACCCTGTGCCCACGAGATGAGGCTCCAACCGGACCTGGGGTCGCAGGAAACCTCCCTGCTTCCTCCTCCCCAGGAGACGTCTAAGGAGAAGGGTTTGGCCGAGGCCCTGAATCCAGACTTGGGAACCGCGCAGAACCCTGAAAGCTCTGCTCATAACACAATGGTAGCGCATGTAAGTGTCTCTCTCTCTCTCTCTGGCTCTCTTGCCGTCCCTATACCCGGACATTCACTCCTGACTTGGCTGGACTCTTTTATTCTGGAACAGAGGGGTCCTTTAGCTTATCCTTCTCTCAATCTCTGCCCCTTCTCAGTTGTTTCAGCACTGCCGACTAGTCCAGAGGATTCTTGATGCTTGGGAAGAAAACGATAAGATTCAGTAGGCCACTCTTTTTTTATTAGGTTTTACAACGTACATACTTGCTTGCGTTTGTGTGTGTGCGTACATTTCAACTTCCTGGTTTCCAGGGTAACGGGTGGGATGAGGAGAGGGTACATGGGTCACCTGACCAGGATCGCCAACACAGTGGTGCACAACCTGGAGAAAGGACCGGTCCATGCTCAGATCAGCGGCCTCATCACAGGTTTGGTGGTTTGTTTTGTTGCGTGGATTTTTAGAGGGATACCACTGATTTACAATCATGCAAGTATGTCATGTTATTGTCCTTCCCGTTGAATGTATTGTGTGTGTGTGTGTGTGTGTGTGTGTGTGTGTGTGTGTGTGTGTGTGTGTGTGTGTGTGTGTGTGTGTGTGTGTGTGTGTGTGTGTGTGTGTGTGTGTGTATTGTCTGTCTCTCTGTGGGTGTGTGTTTGTGTTGTTGCAGAGCTCCCTGAAGACTGCAGGGGGCGCTGGGAGACGTTTGTGGAGCAGACTTTAAAAGAGACAAACAGGAAAAACACCATAGACTTGGTAAACCCACATCCACTGTGACCACATTGGTGCCTGTCAAAAGGAGGCCTGCTGCACATGCAGGTCTGGAGCTGTGGTCTGTTTGTCGTTGTAGGTTGGCACTCGCTCCCTGAGGCATTCCTCTGAGGACGACATGGAGAGCCCCTTCCCCAAAGAGCTCACCCTGCAACAGGTGCGCACGTCCTTACAGAGACACACCACCGCAATCACAGTTAGATATTTATATTTACATTGAATCCTCATTCTAATATTTAACAACCTTTAACCTTTAACTAATCAAGACATTAAGAGCAAATTGTTATTTACAACGGCAGCCTAACCCTTTTGAGGGATGGTGGTAGGGCCTAAAGAGAAATGGCAGAAGTTAAGACAGCAGCAAATATTTCCATCACACCCACCGCTTGCCCACATCACAATAGGCCACGACATAAATGGCACAGTCGACACACGCATCACACAGGCAGCTAGCAAAAAGGAGGCCACACCCGCAGAACAAGACTAGCGTACAACAGCAGTAAGACAAACAGTCAGCAGCAAGAGGGCAGGAGAATGCACGAGACGATGGTATGCAGCCAGCAGACAAGGGTTGGAGCGTATTAGTGGGAAACAGCTGCTGCACGTATCACTGAGAAGGTCCACAATAGAGTCCTTGAAAACAGACTTTAACATGGTAAAATGTACCCATTATTCAAGGCCTTCTCGGACTACCAGATCCAACAGATGACGGCTAATTTTGTCGATCAGTTTGGCTTCAACGACGAGGAATTCACGGACGCTGAAGACAGAATTGCGTACGTGATGATAATGATTCTCGACGATCATTCCTTGATTGCAACGGCCTGGACTGTTGCCCGATGGGTGTTAATGAGGTGCCTGTGATTTTTGCAGAGCCACCTTCGACCAGATTGCCGAGATCAATATCAACATTGATGCAGGCCATGATAGTGTGAGTAGTCAGCCCGGCGCAACGTACAGGTTTAGAGCAACGGTTCTTAAACTACGGGTCGGGACCCAGAACAGTGCCTGACAGCGTGCTGAGCCCCTGGTCTAATGTCAGAGTACTTATTTCATGATTTTCTTCATTTATAGTACAGAGTAAATTGCATCTAGGTAATACATGCGACGCTTTCCAGATTTAACCAGGGCTCGCCCCCTCCGTCTCTCTCTGTCTCCCTGTCCCTTCCGGCGCCAGCAGGCCAACACGTCTGTGTTTGAGGCCTGCTCCAAAGAGAAGATCCAGTCGTTTGATGACGACGAAGAGGACATCTGGGAGGAGAAGGAGATTAACTATGCAGCACAAACCAAGTCTCGCAACAGGTACGGGGATCCACGCACACACACACACACACACACACACACACACACACACACACCACACACACCACCACACACACACACCACACACACACACACACAACACGCAAACACACAACACACACACAACACACACAGCACACCAACACGCACACACCAGCACACACACACACACACACACACACACACACACACACACACACACACACACACACACACCACACACACACACACACACACACACACACACACACACACACACACACACACACACACACACACACACACACACACACACACACACACACACAGTATTGCCATACACATCTATGCATGCACAAACTCTTGGGTTGAGCATATTAGAATAGTATACTCCTTTCCTAAAAAAACATTTGACATATCAGTATGTATTGTCTGTACACAGGGCCTCATTATGTGTTTGTGTGTGTGTGTCTGTCTGTGTGTTGTGTGTCTGTGTCTGTCTGTGTCTGTGTCTGTGTGTGTCTGTCTGTGTGTCTGTGTCTGTGTGTGTCTGTCTGTGTGTGTGTCTGTCTGTGTGTCTGTCTGTGTGTCTGTCTGTGTCTGTGTGTGTCTGTCTGTGTCTGTGTCTGTGTGTGTCTGTCTGTGTCTGTGTGTGTGTGTCTGTCTGTGTGTGTGTGTCTGTGTGTGTTTGTGTGTGTGTGTGTCTGTCTGTGTGTGTCTGTGTCTGTCTGTGTGTCTGTCTGTGTGTGTGTGTCTGTGTGTGTCTGTCTTGTTGTGTGTGTGTGTGTGTTTCTGTGTTGTGTGTGTCTGTGTGGTGTGTCTGTGTGTGTGTGTGTGTCTGTGTGTGTGTGTCTGTCTGTGTGTCTGTCTGTGTCTGTGTGTCTGTGTGTGTCTGTCTGTGTGTGTCTGTCTGTGTGTGTCTGTTGTGTGTGTCTGTCTGTGTGTGTGTGTCTGTGTGTGTCTGTGTGTCTGTGTCGTGTCTGTGTGTGTCTGTCTGTGTGTGTTCGTGTGTGTCTGTGTGTGTGTGTGTGTGTGTGTTGTCTGTGTGTGTGTCTGTGTCTGTCTGTGTGTGTGTGTCTGTCTGTGTGTGTGTCTGTGTCTGTCTGTGTCTGTGTGTGTCTGTCTGTGTGTGTGTGTTTGTGTCTCTGTGTGTTGCTCATATTGTAAAGGTTTGGCGGGCTCCAGGTCGTCCCAGGGCGCCGCGGTCGCCAGCTGTCTGTCTGACAGGACGCCAGGCTCCGACCCGCAGGGCTCTGATAAGACGAGGAGACCAGACGCTGAGCCGGAGCCCAACGGGCCCGTGGACCCCTTCTCCAGTCTGGCCCCTCCGGAGAACACGCAAAGTGAGCGCCACCCCTTGTGCATGTGCCGCCATTCATGTCATGCCACAGTTGAGGGGGCTTAGATTTGGGCAACATCTCTCGCTTAAACCTGCACTAGGTTACTAATGGCATCTCCGTTGAACCATATCTGAACTGGACACGTTGTTCAATCCATCTGGGGGATTTATCTCTTTACACTGCTTTATTCTGGTCCACTTTTGCCCCCCCCCTACCACTATAGATATAATATACTAATGTACTATAATATAGATATAATATACAGCTATAAGTAGCCACCACTCAAGCCAGCAGAGGCTGGGAGAAGGTTCATAGTACAGGTTTCAAAGTCTAGATAGCCTTATAGGTGCAGATTGGTGCCAGAGTTGCGTTACACATCCTGTGTGTGGTGTGATAAGATAAGATACACGTTATTATCCTTGGAGGGATATTTGTCTTGGACTCCAATGCTGTCACATGTTGCTGCTTTACATAAAATAAATAACAATACAAATGCAGACAGTGCATACGTATAGGACACAGGCCACATATACCATACAGCATACAAGAAACACACGCGACATCATACAGTGCAATTCACACACACACACACACACACACACACACACACACACACACACACACACACACACACACACACACACAGACACACACACACACACACACACACACACACACACACACACACACACACACACACACACACACACACACACACACACTACACACAACGCGCACACACTACACACACTAGTTCTATTCCACAATTTGTTTGGCCCTGGGGGCATTGGGTATCCTTATTGAGGTGGGCACAAATTAACTCCTTAAGCGGTTCAACCTGCAAGTGGGGACTCTGCTCAGCGTCTACCCGATGGTAGAAGGATGGCTGGTATTCTGCGTGGAGAACATGTGTCTGATCAGATAACCGTTCCTGAGCTTGTCTGAGCACAGACTGCACTGTGATGTGATGTGCAAACTCAGGTATGGGCTGGGTGGCTGACTTTGGAGAGGTGAACTCCAAAGCGCCCGCGGCCGGCGGGGGGTTCTCAGCCTGGGACAGTCCTGCCTCCAAACCAGTTTCCACGGAGACGGAGGAGAAGGGATGGGCCAAGTTCACCGACTTCCAGCCCTTCTGCTGGTGAGTGCGGGCGGGCGGGGGCCCGCTGGGCTCCGTGTAGAATGAAGGCGTGGTCAGCGAGAGGTGGAGTGATTTATTGTTGCTTAATCGCCGGTGGCATGTCATTGTAGAAGACAGATTGTGGTGAAGTATTTATGTTTGCATAGATTGGGTCGCTTTGAAAATGAGGTCATAGAAGTAGTACAGAAAACCCTCGACAGGGGATTCTAATCTTTGTTGAAGCGCTGTTCCAAAACCCCTTTTGGCTAAAGGGGACCGTTGTAAATCCTGGCTGAGCATGGACGGCTTTGTGGCGCCTGCCTGCTGTGACGGCGTCTGTGTTCTCTTGGTCGTCTGTCCTCCTCAGCTCGGAGACTGGCCCCAGGTGCAGCTCCCCCGTGGACGCAGAGCTGAGGCCCGTGGACAGAGCCGAACCCAACCAGAACCGTAGGTTGGCTGCGTTGTGGCCGGATGCACCCACCACCAACACGGCTTAAAGGTTGTATCAGCGGCGCTAGGCCGAAGCATGAATGATGACATTCATCTGATCTGTCCTCACGATCCGCTAGCTGCCCGCCCCATAAGCAGGCCGTCAAAACGTGTCTCTGTAGGCAGCCTGCGCTCCGAGATCGTACCCAAAAACAATTGGTACTACCAACGACTCAAAACCAGAATAAATAGTACTCCAACCAATCACCGCCAAGGTGGTGGGTGTGGTGGGGGTTTGCGCTGCGTTCATGATAGTTTTTACTGGACGCATGAAACACGGAAGGGAGGGGCGAGCTGGCTCTGTTTGTTTGGGACCTCGCTTCAAACACCGACAGAAGAGACGTCGCCCCACAGCGCTGATACGACCTTTAAGAGCTGCATACAAAACCGTTTTTTTCCATACTTTTGATCAAATATGGACCCAAATTACATTTTAAATTCTATTCCCAACTTTTTGCCACAGATTAATGGGAAATGTAAGGTAAAAATGGGAACAAAATGTATTTTATTTCCTACTAACTCAACCAGCCTAGAGGTATCTGCCTCCATTGTTTACGCTTTGAGTCAGCCAGCGATTGTGTATCAATGGATGATATACCTCTGGATATACCTCGGTCAGATGTCTGTGGGCAGTAACACGGGGCTTCTCCGTCTAGTTCCGACTGGGTTTTTGGACGGTCGGTGCCATTCAAGTAGATTACGATTCTTAATGCTGCTTTAACGGCGCCGACAATCCAAACCCCCAGTGGAGACTAGATGGAAAGAGGGTGCAGTTCAAAACGTGACGCAGCTTCATCACTCATAACCCCCCCGCGTTATCTCCCAGAGACATCTGCCCGAGGGACCCCGAGCCCTGGAGGGGGGGCTTATTCTCCACAGGTCTATTCAAACTGAAATGATGTGACACAATTAGACCTTCAAAGGGAAAGCGTGTACTCCCCGCGTCCCCGTCCCTCAGTGAACCCCTCTTCCCCCCCCAGCCTGCGTGTGGAGCGTGTGCGTGGCCAGGAAGGCCCCGCTGGTGGCCTCCGACTCCTCCTCCTCCGGCAGCTCGGACAGCGACGAGGAGGAGGACAAGACCCGCTCCGTCTCCATGGATACCGTTGCCCCCCCGGAGACAGCCAGCGCGGTTGCCGGCGGCAACAGCAGCAGCAGCAGCAGCACCCTACGGGGCCCCGGCGACGCAAACAACGACAAGGCGGTCATGGCCAGGTACACAACGACGCACGCACAAACACACAAACAATAAACACACTGGGGTTAGGTACACACACAACGGGTACACAATGACGCACTCACGCATGCACACACAAACACACAAATAATGAACACACTGGTGTTAGGCACACACACAATGGGTACACAACGACGCACACACAAACACACAAATAAAAACCCACACGGTCCAGGAAGGAAATGGATACCCAGTCATGAAACGTGCAGGAAACAACGTTTCCTCATGAATCCAAGGCCGACTTAATGCTGACGTCGCTAAACAAATGGAGGACACAAGAGGGACTAAGGCGAGATTCCTGTTTTTAGATTCGGCAGGGAAAGGTTGTTAACGCTGTATCTCGCTGTTGCTCAACACTCACACTTTAGGAAATGAAAACAGGTGCAAATAAATTGTTGGCATGGATTCTGCTGACTGTAGCAGAAGGACTGATATCATGGGTGTCTCTGCTTGGGTAGACAAGCCTCTTTTTGCTATGATGGCAAGACTCTTTCTATAAATGGAGACTGGAGACTTTGAGCGAAAGCGTAGGATTCTGCTACCAGAGACAGTGCACTGCTGGAGTCATCCGGCACTACAGAATGCCTCAGTGCCATTGTAACATGACTACAATACTACGATAGAGTCCTCGGGCACACTTTGTGGTTAACATATTGTGTTGTGTTGTACTGCTACTGATACAGCCATTATGGTTTCTCATAGCGAAGGGTCTAATGTTACCACGCAGTGATTCCCCTCTCGTTGGCTTGGCAGAGGGAGTCCTGGCTACGAGCAGGGAAAGAACCGTCGTGTAATCTGATCCTGGACCATTTCAACATCTGAAGCTGTATTTATCCCTCCATGTCTTTTATACACTCAAATACACTCGACTGGCTGGGCTGAAAATAAACTGTGTGTGTGTGTGTGTGTGTGTGTGTGTGTGTGTGTGTGTGTGTGTGTGTGTGTGTGTGTGTGTGTGTGTGTGTGTGCGCGCACGTGCGTGCGTGCGTGCGTGTGCGCGCGTGCGTGCGTGCGTGCACGAGTGTGCGTGCAGTGTGCGTCTGTGTGTGTGTGTGTGTGCATGTGTGTGCGTGCGTATGTGTGTGTGTGTGTGTGTGGTGATTGGACTCAGTGTAGGATAGTGACTCTGTGTCTCTACTCACAGTGAAGCAGACAAGATGGCTGCGGACGGGAAGTTGGCCGACGACAAAGGAAAAGGAAGCGGGAAGGAGAGTGACGCGGTCCCTAGCACGACAACCCAACGCCCTGCTGCGGGTCAACCGTAAGTGTGTGTGTGTTTGTGTGTGTGTGTGTCTGTGTGTGTCTGTGTGTGTGTGTGCGTGTCCATGGAAACTATGTGTTTGCGTGTAAACAAACTGTAATAAGATTGAATGAAACAACATGAAATGTAACTTCTCCGTTGACTTTACACAAATACGTGAGAAAAGATCTCTCTCTCCTTATGTGGAGAATCCCAGCCCAGTGGAACGCCTTCTGCAGCGTAACAGGCATGGGACACGCAGTGGTGTGACGGCCTGTACTGCATCCATGTCCTCTGTGTTCCCCCTCCAGAGCTCCCCCCGTCTCCTCCAACGGGCCGGCCTAACACCCCAGCCCGGAGACTGGACTCCCCGCGCACGCCTCCTCCATCTCCACACACACACACACACACACACACACACACACACACACACACACACACACACACACACACACACACACACACACACACACACACACACACACACACACACACACACACACACACACACACACACACACACCACGCCGCCCCCTCCATTTCCAGGCCACCAGCCCCACACCTTTTGTTTGTGTTTGGGAATACAGAGAAGTGGAAGTCATACAAGCTGGACCTCTGAGGCCACCTAACAATATGTCGTTGTCGTCGTCGTCGTCGTCGTTGTTGTGTTTTGGTCTGGGAGAGCCCGCATGTAAGTAAGATGAGAATGTGATGTGTTTACGGTCCAACGATCCGACGGGCGCCTTAGATCCGATGACATAATCATATCTGATGTCTCAAGCGTGCAGAAGCAATGAAAGACGGATGTTTGTCCAGGGCAGCAGCATTTGCTACTACTACTGTATTCTAGTCGACTTTTGTTTCCAAAATGTAAAGAGAGCGTGCACTGACCGCAGCCAATCAGACCTAGCTTTCCGCGGTACGACATTGTTGTTTTCCTTGAGACGGTTAGCATCGCAGCGCATTAAGGGCCGACTGTTATCCAATAGGATAGCTGGCTGGGAAGGAATGATATATACTGAGATATATAATCATCTTGCTAGCATGCTGGTTTTTACTCCACACCAAAAATAGATATAGGTACCCAACATACCTTTTATGTAGGCGCTTAAGCCAGTGGAACTGTGTTACTTTTTCTTTCTTTTTTCTTATTTAACAATGCCAAATACCTGAAACTGTAGCTTTCGTTGAATCTTTTCTTTCTGTTTGTTGTTTCTGTTCAATGATGTATTTATTAAACGCGTGGCTGTGTTTCTGGTTCAGTGTACCAGTCTGTTTTAAAACACTGAACCGTTGAGCCACATGCGCTGGCTGTGGCGGGTCTGCGAGTGTGTCTGGGCTCTGTCTGAGGTACGGAGTGTATTCTCAGGTTAAAGACGTATTTGGATACAAGGAAAGCACACCTGTGTAACACACACACATACCGCACACAGACACACAGACAGGAAGTGGGTTATGTCCACCCTTCACACATAAAACATAAAACCAATCTCAACGCTTTCATACCGTCCCCTCCCGTCCCCAGAGCTGGTGTAATAGTGTGACCTTTTGAACCTGTATTAGGTTGTGGCTTTACTTCTTGGTAATCTGTAAACGTAACGATATAAATGTAAACAGCATATATAAACACTTTATCTATTTTTGGAATAAATCCACCGGTATGGCGAGGCGGGCGTTTTGCTAGGCGTGGGATATGTGCGTGAAATGAGGCAATAACTGTATCTGTATTTTTAGGTTTTAAGTCTGCCGCGTCCGGGGTGATCCGTCTCTTGTCTCTTTTCCACGCGCACTACCGGGGAGTGTATGTGCGCATTTAGAAACCACAGTATGTCTTCCGTGTAATTTACTTGAGTTACTGTTTGCCAAGCACTCCCGGCGGCTGGTTTGATCTCGCTCCCCTCTCGCTCTTCTTTTCAGGGAGCGGGATGCGTACGGCTGTAGAGCCTTTATATTTCGTTGGCCCCCTTTTGTTTATTGGTTTGGTTCTTCTTCTTAGAAGGCACTTTCAACGAGCACTTTCTGTTGCATGGTCTTCTCATGGGCTGGGGGATGTTGACTGGAGAGGGGGAGATGTCGGTCAGTGGCTGCTGTAGATTATTTTTGTATGCTTTCAGGCAAAGTGTGTGGTAAAACTGTATCAGTGAAGGTCATTATTTGTTTACTGAGGTTGCAGAGGAGATTTAATCGGCTGTACTTAACATATATCTTGCAAGGAATTTTATTTTTAACCCGGATTCCGGATTGGCAGAATGTGCAGTAGGGCTTGTGCATCAGGAAGCGTCATCGGAATTTTTGTTGGCAATACTCCACTTTGAGAGGACTCAATGGTTTTGTAATTAAGTGTAAAATCCCTAATCAACTTAAATGTAACGTTACCGTGACTAATCAAAACTTTGTGTGGCACTTTCAAATGACGATGTCTCCCCATAATGACCTCTCATTTCACAATAAATTAATCAACACTGACCAAAAAAAAAACGTCCCTACTAATGTAATAATTAACATACTAGCGCTGCTATGCCTCAAAATGGAGGCACTCTTTGTGAGGTGACGCTGCGATGTACAAGCCCTATATATAAATTGGAAAATATGATGCCTGCATGGGGGAGGGAAGATGAACGGAGAGCAGTTACATGTGTTCCTGCAGCTCCTTCAAGGCAGCCTCTCTCTGGCTACTATACATACTTTTTGCCAAGTCAAGAACTTAACCCTTACTTAACCCTTTCCTTCGGAAGCAGTTCTAGGAAATCTGAATATATGTATTATCAAAGCTATCTATGGGTCATACAGTTAGTTATGAAACTTTGACTTGGTTTATCTCCAGTAGTCATGGATTGTATGGTGTTTGATGAACCACTAATGTACATTTGATGAAAGATTTTGTAAAGCATACTGGAGGAATGAGGAATTTTTGTGTAGTGCCAATGGAACCCCCCCCCCCCACACACACACAACTGTTTAGAACTGGCTCAAATTGGTGCCCTGACATCAGTGGTAGGCCTACTTGTTCAACTCAATTAGAAAAAAAATCCCAAAAAGTTTCAACACAGATGGCACTGTCAAATATTAAAAAAATATGGTTTACTCTAAATTGGTGTTTTTTTTTCGGAAAAATCAAAACAATACTGACGATACTGAAAAACAGTTTTGGCGATTATTTTGGAAAGTAAAATGTTGTCTGTGGATAGCGTCTGCAGTCACCTCAATATTTCCCTGTCAAAACGTCTCGCGGTCATATAGCAGAGTGTACCTCAGCTAGCAGACTGCAAGCTGGGGTCGGTTTGAGCAGGAAGCCCGACTCGTCCTCCGGGTATTGAGAACAGGGTCCAGTTATGCTGTCAAGCACTTTCCATGCACTGTGTCTGACCTATGCTTAAGGGTGCATGGCCGTTCATGAAACCTGCTTTTGTTGTAACATTTGTTTGGTTGAAAGTAGGTTCAATGTGTGCCTGTGTGTGTGTGAGTGCGTGTGTGTGTGTGTGTGTGTGTGTGTGTGTGTGTGTGTGTGTGTGTGTGTGTGTGTGTGTGTGTGTGTGTGTGTGTGTGTGTGTGTGTGTGTGTGTGTGTGTGTGTGAGAGAGATGAATTATCCCTTCATCCCATCAAAGTAAATATCACTTCCTCACGGTAACGAATGAGGTTATCAGCTTATAGTTACACATGCAGACGTGTGTGTGCGTGGTTGTGTGTTATGTGTTATCATGATACGCGTGTGTGTAAGCGCTCGCGCAGAGGACAAGTCTTGTAAAAACTTTTTTTTTTGTAACTCACTCTGATGCTGGTGGACCTTTCCATGTAGAGTATTGTGTGTGTTACCTGTCGTGAAACTCAGCTTGTACATTTGACCATGCACCTAATAAATATGCTTAACCACACGGCGAGGTTGTCTGCAGTGAGTGTCTTGTACCACAGGGACTGTTCGGAAGACACACTGGCAAGCGGCAGGAGTTCAAACACGGATTTATGTGGACTGCAGGTTGATGACGTCGCGCTACGGACGTGAGGTCTGTTTACTGTGCTGCCTGCCGGCGCAAACACACCTGGCCAACGCACAGACACACATACAAGAGGGTATAAAGGGTACAATACCTAGTTAGTACCTTATGTAAAGTAGTAGTTAATGGAGATGTTCCTGTGTGTGTGTGTGTGTGTGTGTGTGTGTGTGTGTGTGTGTGTGTGTGTGTGTGTGTGTGTGTGTGTGTGTGTGTGTGTGTGTGTGTGTGTGTGTGTGTGTGTGTGTGTGTGTGTGTGTGTGTTTGTTTATATAGGTGCATGTGTGTGTGAGTCATTATTGAGTTCTTGGCCAGTAGGCCATGCTTTTCTCAATGCATTCCTTCAAATTTATGAGGTGGATACAAATGATTAATGCACTTGTTGCCACATGAGGACTCCTGTCTCACTGGAACAGGGTAATTTACCTCTGCCTCCCTCCCTTCTCCTCTCACTGTATCACTAGGTCTCTATCTCCTCTCACTGTATCACTAGGTCTCTCTCTCTCACTGTATCACTAGGTCTCTCTCTCCTCTCACTGTATCACTAGGTCTCTCTCTCACTGTATCACTAGGTCTTTCTCTCCTCTCTCACTGTATCACTAGGTGTCTCTCACCCTCTCCTCTCACTGTATCATAAGGTCTCTCTCTCTTCACTCACTGTGTCTCTCTCTCCTCTCTCACTGTATCATTAGGTCTCTCTCTCTCTCCTCTCACTGTATCACTAGGTCTCTCTCCTCTCTCACTGTATCACTAGGTCTCTCTCCTCTCTCACTGTATCACTAGTTCTCACCTTCAGCTCTTTCTCTCCTCTCTCTCTGACACACGAATCCCTGAAATATTGCTAGTGAAAGAAGCAGTGTGCCTTGGGTGGATTTTGAAAGTACATGAGAGGGGGAAGGGGGGGGAGAGAGAGAGAGAGAGAGAGAGAGAGAGAGAGAGAGAGAGAGAGAGAGAGAGAGAGAGAGAGAGAGAGAGAGAGAGAGGAGAGAGAGAGAGAGAGAGAGAGAGAGAGAGAGAGAGAGAGAGAGAGAGAGAGAGAGAGAGAGAGAGAGAGAGAGAGGGGGGGAGAGAGAGAGAGAGAGGCGGAGTTGAGAATGAGGGAGTCATTTCTGTGGATAAACCTGCCTGTCCGCTTGGATCCCAGATAGGCGGAGCCTCCGGGTACGGGACTCAAACAAAGGAAACATAAGCAAACTGACACTGAGCCTAAAGAAGGGAGCCAGGAACACACAACCTTTACTACTCCACCATTCACTAGGAGCCCCTGGGGTCAACGACTACACTCTCACTCGGTAGCCTTGTTATGTAAGGAGCCCAGCGGTGGACAGGTTTGTGAAGAAGGAGTGCGCGTGAGCATTGGGGATCTTATGTGTGAGATCACGGCTTTGCCATCTGCGACTGGGAGTGTGCAAGCGTGCGTGTGTTTGTGTGTACCTGTGTGTGTTTGGGATGGCAAAGCGGGGCTGGAATAATCAACAGCTTTGCTCGTAGCTCAGCGTCATGGGGGGTTGTCAAAGTTACCCCTCAGCAACTGAGACGGACGCAATCCACAACTCTTCGGACCCGAATCATGAAAAACTGTGAGTACGTCGTCTCCCCTCTCCTTCACTTCAGTGTGCGCTCTAAGGCAGATGTCATGGACCAGATGTTTTTGTGTACCGAGCAACTTGCAAACGAGGCGGAGGACTATTCTCGTGTTCCTCTGGTCCCTGTCAAAGCGGCTTTTCTTCCTTGTCTTACTCCACGTCCTAACACCTTTTCTTTTCTCATGTTTCTCCTGTTTTTGCCCGCCTGTCCGTTTCCATCTGTCGATAAGGAATGGTTTCTGTAACGGGCACGGAAGCGTCTTTGAAGGAATAAAAATACACAACAAAAAAATCCGACAGCCCAGACAGAGCAACAGATGTTGAGAGTTGGCTGCACATGGTTAACTGAGGAATGTTCTCTAGATAAGAATGTGTGTGTGTGTGTGTGTGTGTGTGTGTGTGTGTGTGTGTGTGTGTGTGTGTGTGTGTGTGTGTGTGTGTGTGTGTGTGTGTGTGTGTGTGTGTGTGTGTGTGTGTGTGCGTGTGCATGCTTGTCTGGGTACTAATGGCGCATATTTGGAAGATATCATCAGCAGAGGTGGGTTGCTCGAACCGCAAGAACTTAAGTTCAACTGCAACTTAAGGCTACATTCGGGAATACAATGTTTGTCTCTGTTTTTGTGTTTGTGTGTGTGTGTGTGTGTGTGTGTGTGTGTGTGTGTGTGTGTGTGTGTGTGTGTGTGTGTGTGTGTGTGTGTGTGTGTGTGTGTGTGAGGGTGAGGGCATTGCATGTGTGCTCTTGGAATGGACTTTATGGAGACAGCTGGGGGTGCTGACTTCAGCATTTGTTTCTCCCCCACAGTCGAGGCTAATGTAAACATGGGGCTGAAAGCGGGCGGGGGGGGGGGGTGTTTACATGTAAATGCATGCGCGTACGAGCAGAGCAGGTTATCCGTGTGTACCCAGGCGGGCGGTAGCTATGGAGGGGAGAGCCTGAAGCACGGGGCCGGTAGGTCTGTCATGACACCGCTACAAGCGGGCCTCTGTGTTATCGGTAAAGAAACAACCGTTGTTCCCCAAAGGATGTCCCTTCCCTCTTTTTTGCATGCGCTTTTAGAAAAGCACTTTTCACCGCCTACTTCTCTGTACACAGATTGGAACCATATTTACACACATGCGTGCACGCGCACACACACACACACACACACACACACACACACACACACACACACACACACACACACACACACACACACACACACACACACACACACACCTCCCCAGTTGGTCGTAACCCTGTAGTGAGGGCAGAGCGTTATCGCACCAAGCAAGGTCACAGTGGGTAAACACTCTACTGTGTCAACCATTCCCATAGAGCTGCTGTCCCTGCCGCAGTATGTCGTAGTTATTGTGTTCTACCGTGGAAGCACGGCAAGCAATACATTACGGTGCGGTTGACATGCCGTCAGAAGCATATTCTCAAAGGATGGAGTTTACTAACTTTTTCCTCATTGGAATATTCACATTGCACCGTATTTTTAAATACGATGCATACAGTAGGAAACAAACACAGCATTGCTTACGTCTGTAGAGATTTGAATATATTCAAACTTCTCTGCCGAGCCCATCACAGGGCATACAAACACAGGCTACAGCCATGGAGTTCTAACACAGAACCTCTACGACCACAGCTTTGATACCAGTGTCTACTACATGATTAGAATTAAACAGCAACCCTAACATATGAGGGAAGGTTCTGGTTCCAGTTTTATTGTAAGCCAGTGCAGTGTTAGCATTGGCCCACTGCACTTGTAACTGTTATTACACAGTCGAACTCGCTTGCATGAGCTTGTGGAATATTGGACAATCCGGGCCGCGGGTAGAAGAGTAGTAAACGTTTTTTTGTGTAAAGGAGTTTATGATTAGATAAAGTTTTATCTTCTGACAGCGAAAGATGGATTTCATCCAGCAACATATTCATTATCTGACATGGCAATATTTAATCTTCCTTATCGCGCGCTCTCTCTCTCTCTCTCTCTCTCTCTCTCTCTCTCTCTCTCTCTCTCTCTCTCTCTCTCTCTCTCTCTCTCTCTCTCTCTCTCTCTTCTCTCTCTCTCTCTCTCTCTCTCTCTCTCTCTCTCTCTCCCCTCCCTCCCTCCCTCCAGGGGGATTGATAACAACAACCTGGAGGAGCGTCCATACCTCCAGAAGCATAACGTCAGCCTGAGGATCCCCCATGCCGACATGTGCCTCCTGACCACCCGGCCCCCAGGCGTCGACGAGGCAGAGTGGCTCGCAACTAACAGTATGCTGCCCGGACCCACACACACACTGATACACCACACAGAACACACGCATGCACGTCAATACACACACATGCGCTAGCCTGACCATACGCACAAGCACATCAATACACATGACCACACGCATGCATGCGCGCACACACACACACACACACACACACACACACACACACACACACACACACACACACACACACACACACACACACACACACACACACACACACACACACACACACACTTAAGCACACACACATGCCAATACACACACATACAGTACGTACGCGTGAACGCACTTTCTAACACTCACGCACGCTG
>OLKM01001290.1:117500-127500 GCA_900291075.1 Melanogrammus aeglefinus | reverse complement strand
ACACACAGTGGCACAATCACACACACAAACACACACACACACACACACACACACACACACACACACACACACACACACACACACACACACACACACACACACACACACACACACACACACAATGGCACATTCACACACACAAACACACGTACACAAACGATAACACACACATACACAAACACACACACACTAGCATACAAAAACACACCGCTTTGCGATGCCCGTTTCAATGGTTCACACATTTGATATCACTTATGTCTACGTCGATGTGTCTACGATGGACAGGTGGTTTGTATGTGAGAGGGCAAATAGCTGACACACCCGTCGGCTTCATGCACTCCATAGGCCTGTATTCACCTCCGGTAAACGATGACGTTATATCTTATGTATTCATGTGTAACAAAATGGTTCCAACTGTCATTATCTTTTTTATCCGTTTTCCTCATGGCTATAATGAAATATAACATTTAAAAATATATATTTGTTGTAGGCCTAATAAGACAAAGACATTTGGAATAAATGTAAAGGTTTCTTGAGAACGAGTTAAAAGGCGAAATGCTTCATGAAATCTGCAAAAATTCAAATGTATTCAAACGACGTTAGCCGATGTTGGCAATGGGGAATAATATGCCAACGTTTTTGTTTGTCTCTTTTTGTAAATACACTTTGTTTATGTTACAATTGTGATGGTTTATTTTTTTTTAACATTGTCCACTAATTTAATATCCACATTAAGGGAACAGGCGTAGACTGTAGGTCCTGTTTAAATATCGAAGTTGGTTATTTTGCCTATGATTTTAAGCCATATTGCTCCAGAGAAGTTTCTACAATAGTTGTTGATCTTTCAGTTTGACAATGTCCCCGGTGTTTGGTGTCTTCCCTGATGATGGATGAAGTGTTTGGGGAAAGTTTGGACACGTGGGATTTGTATCTGTCCTCGAGCACTAGAAGAGCATACTCTGCTCCCAGGACAGTGGAAGCTGCACGTGTATCACACAGGAGCTAGTGACCACCTCACAGAGTCCTTACCTGAGCCCTGAATGAATCGACGTTCCCAGAATTAGTCGACATCTTTCCTGAGTCACGGTGAAACTACATTGGGTTCTGGACCAACCTTCCTGGACAAGAAGAAAGACAGAGAATATAACCAAATCATGGATGTGGTGTACATGGAGCATCTATTGAAAAACCTTATTGATTGTCCCTCGTTAAGATAAGGGATATCTATGCAAGACGTTATAACTCAAACTATGTTTCACAAATGATTTGTGTGTTGTGATAACCCACCATTGTTAAAGCTAATGAATTATCAGTCATTCCAGAAAATCTGTGAAAGACTTTGCCTGGACCAAACCTAAACTGGTAAAATAACAGTAGTAATTCACATGCAACACAACACTACAGACAAATATGAAAGAGCACTGACTGAAATCCACATTGTGTCCTGGAGGCCTATTGGCCTGCTGTCCCCTAGTGTGGCCTTTGGTTCAACTGCGGGCCTATAAAATACTCATATGAAACAATTTATGGCACCCTTTCCAGAATGTTGACATACAGCAATATGCTGTTCAATTCATATTTATTCAATGATGATTTAAAGTTTTCTTTGTTGTCCTCAACACTATATATCTGTCTCAGAGATATAAAACTGTAATCCTTGTTGAATGTCACTTATTCCATTCATTTCATTTTATCACAATAACACGAAGGGCTTCACCTGGTCAACATGACAAAAAACGTCTTTAGGAGCAATGATTGCGTTGGCTTAACTGTCGGCTTGCTATGAGCTGCTATGACCTTGGGAACTGGGAAACTTTGGTGGTTGTAATCCTATAAAGCAGACCTTTATGAGGTGGCCTATCGAGGTCGTGTGGCCGGCGTTTTTAAATGACTGCAGTCAGAAATGTGAATATGCCATTTTTCTTTTGAAAACCCAAAACACTGACGAACATTGTGGGCATCATAATCAATGTGGAAGAATCCACAATGGTAAATGTCGATAGGAGAATCGATAGGACTACATCTCACTGCATTCGATATGCACCTCCATTACAAGATACATTTCTTATTATTCATACTGTACATATTTGTGTTTGTTAAAAAACACAATAGTGTAAAATGGGACACTGGCACTCTTTGCACAGCCACTGCATGTGTATTTATCTATGGTTTATCGTTTGCATATGTAGTGTTGCGGGAAAGGTCTTGACGACAATTTAACAGTAGCCTACACGAAATGTAGGCTTTCGCGTAGGCTCAAGTGAAAGTGAAAGGTTCAATGTATTCATTTTTACATTTAAAAACCATAAACAATTATATTATTTCAAATGAAATACTTATCTAGCGATAAGTGAGTAAGTGAAGACTGCTAATGCCAACACGTCCTGGCTAGGAACATTCACATTTTCATAAATGTTGATTCTTCTCAGCTGTAGGTCACTTTCAAATAGTTTTCAGATAGGCTACTTTAACTCTGCTGTAACTCATTCTCCACTTCCCGAGGCACAACAGCCGAACTCAACAAGGAAATAAATCGACAGAAATCACCTCTATATTCGTAAAGCTAGTCAAAATATTAAGAATGAAACGTTTGACAACATTTTTGGGTGTTTGTGGAAAATGTATAGGCCTCCTTAAATGTGGTATCCAATATAAATTGTAGCCTAGGCCGATCTCTTTTCTCAGCCTCATTGGTTTTTGATTAAAGCGTCTGCATTATTTTTTTGTTCCCCGACAGCAAATCGATTGGATCGATCGCAGCCAATTAGTGAACCATGATGATCGGTTGTCATGGTTGTTGTAACCAAGGACGGCACCAGGGCTCGTTATGAACGCCGCGAGCTACGCGTCGTCCTTCAGTCTTGAGAAAACGTCAGTAGTTCGTTGAGATTATTAACGATAATTGTGTGTAATAATTGTGTGTGTGTGTGTGTGTGTGTGTGTGTGTGTGTGTGTGTGTGTGTGTGTGTGTGTGTGTGTGTGTGTGTGTGTGTGTACGTGCGTGCGTGCGTGCGTGCGTGCGTGCGTGCGTGTGTGTGTGTGTATATTACAGCCTTAGTAGGCCTATATTTAAATACATGTCATATTCAACTGATAATAACATATAGCAGTTATGTAAGGGATAATGTATAGTTCGGAGGTTGTTGGATAAATATAAAAAAAATATAAAAAATAAATATAAATAAATATAAAAAATAAACCCCTTCAGGTTGGATGGAACCCTCCGCTTCGCGTCGGGGTTCCATCCAACCTGTCGGGGTTTATTTCTCCATAACAACCGACTAACTATACATTATCCCGCTTATTACACGGCTTTACGAGTGAAATAAATAATAAACAATAGATAATAACCCACAATGATTCAGCAGCGACAAGGATTCGTCGGTAAAGTTTATCAGTTTATCAGTTGATCAGAGCGCTGTCCCTAGCAACGGTCCGTTATACATGACGACGGTCCGTTATACAGAAATAACAGACCGCAGAACGCAGCGCTGGACCAATCAGAGAGCAGCATTCAATAGAGCCGTGTAATAAGAATGTTATATATTATTTTAAAAAGTCTGTCTATTTGAATGGTCCGATCAACGTGTTCTGTTCCATCACCACAGCGGGGGTTCACATCGTCAACAGAAGGAGTCCCTGTAGACACCAGCACCACCTGACACCTCCAGGCGCTTGAAGGACCATTGGAGCCAGCAGGGAACACAGGTTGGCCCAACTCTCCTTGTCACTCACTGTCGGGTTATTATATTTTAACAGCTCAAGACAATATTCATAGCCGTCACACCAACTAGCCACAAGGGGGCACTATAATGAAGGAAATAACAATAGACTCGAAAATAAATAACCCTTACCCGAACCCTAACCCGATACCTGATTTGTTATAGGCCTACCTAACCATATACCTTGCCTTAACCTGTAACCCTAACTGTAACCCCTAAACCTAACCATAACCTTAACCCCTAAACCTAACTATAACCTTAACCCCTAAACCTAACCATAACCTTAACCCCTAAACCTAACAATAACCTTAACCCCTAACCTAATGATCTCCTTAATCCCTAAACCAAACCATAACCGTAACCCCTAAACCTAACTATAACCTTAACCCCTAAACCTAACGGTCTCCCTAACCCCTAAACCTAACAATAACCCTACCTTAACCCCTTAACCTAAACCTAACCGTAACCTTAACCCCTAACCCCTAGCCCCCATGGGGTGATCCAGGCCCAGTGGCCCCCGCTACAGGAAGGGTTCTGGTCTAGGACATCATGGCCCAAGCTCTGAACGCTGGAGCACTGGAAAACCCATATACAACCCCCTCGCCCCCCTAGAATGCATTCAATACACACAACTAAATGAGTTTGGCCTTTCTGAACCGGCCTGGTCACGTGTACGCGCTCTACTGTATTGTATTAGAGTACTTAACTGTGTAGCAACTGCAGTAGCTGCTATCATTGCTGTGACACGGAGAATTGGTTGGCCTAGTGATTGTTGTACTTGCACTTGGTTCTATGAACATCCTTACTGTACCGACAGCGATATATTGTTGCACTTCTTATGACAAATGTACTTATTGTAAGTCGCTTTAGATAAAAGCGTCTGCTAAATGCCCTAAATGTAAATGTCTACTGGGCCCGCTCAAAATGGGTGACCGGGCGTGGATACAAGAGCTGGCCTCTAGAGACAGAATGTAAGACAGATGAGCAGAGCGGGGCCCGGTTCTTGACCTGCGGCAGGAGCTCAGGACAGTTAATGAAGTGGTTCTGGTTCCTTTTCCCTTCCCAGGATGTTCTGTTGGCTATTACCATCATTGGTTAACTGTGGCAGTCCAACTGCCGTATCATTGGACAAATGTATATTGTATAGATAGAAATGAATTAAAGCACATTAAGCACAAGAGAGGCATAGCATCCATTTTTTTGTGGTTATGTCTGCAAATGGAAGGCGTTACGTAAATGCATGATGTGTCTAATGTCGAGTTATAGCATTGCACTCTTCAGAGTGCTGACAGTCACTTGTTAGTTAGGCCTAATTATTCACTGGGGAATAATGGGGGAGAATACCCTGTGTAATCATTAACATTAGCTGCTGAGCACTTCATATAAAAGACGGTCATTGTGAAACCATGAGGTCAAGAGACATGGCTCATCAACACTGGTCCCGAACAAGAACGAGGGACCAGAAAAGAGCTTTTATAGAGGGAAGCTCCATGTGTTTCTAGATCTGGATCTCTTGACCAATAAGGGTCTTTTCTCTCTCTGGTTTCAGCCTGAGGTGTTCCTCAGCCGTTGTCAAAGCTCAGATTGAAATATGGCCTCTCAAATCTCTGCCAAAATGTATTTTCTTGCAACAAGGTCGGACAGACGGATAAGTGTCTAGTGAGTGCATGCACACACGCACACACACGCGCGCCGCGCACACACACGCACACGCTCACACACTGCTGTATGTTTTCTGGGGGCAGGCCGGGGAGATGTTCTAATGGGCGAGGTGGACTCAGTAAGGGCTCACATTGTTACTAGCAGAAGCTTAGAAGGTAATACCGCAAACTGCTGAGTCACAGATACACTGAGAGAGGGAGAGAGGGAAAGAAAGAGAGGATAGAGAGAGACACTCTTTTAATTAAAAACAGGACCACCTTTGCATGCAGCATTCTTTCATTCCATCCTCTCAGCACGCCCAGAATGAGACGTACCTCTGTCTCTCTCTCTCTCTCTCTCTCTCTCTCTCTCTCTCTCTCTCTCTCTCTCTCTCTCTCTCTCTCTCGTCTCTCTCTCTCTCTCTCTCTCTCTCTCTCTCTCTCTCTCTCTCTCTCTCTCTGCCTAGATAGATACAGTATATAGATGGATGGATAGATATTCTGTGGACCAAGGTGTTCTTTTAGAAGCAGTAACTCACATCTACACCTACTGTGACAAACAGACAGACAGGCACAACAAATGAATTGCAGTTTACTTGTATACATAACTGGTGCATTAAAATGTCCATAAATAAACATGACCCCTAGATTCGTTTTTTATGGAGGTGCGTTGTGTCCTGGTTTGTTTCGAAAAGAAAGGTCATCTTTCATTGCAGGCTTTTTTTTACAGAGGTCACCAGAGACAGCTGCACACAACCACCACTTTAAAAAGTAACAAATAAATTCATCATTCAGAGATTAGCACACTGACCCTCGACTGGTGAAGGACAAAAAAAAAAAAAAAAAACTCGGAAAATTCACAAGCTATAACATTTGATTGAAAGACAATATACTCACACATTTACAATTAGACATTTCCTATTTGTATACATATAATCAATATGGCTTCATTGCATTTACTAACTACACCAAAGAATTTGTTATTTGCATTCTACAATAAACTTGAGGAAGTATCCAAAACATTGCGTGCGCTTTTAATGCACTCTACGGAGGAAAATTCCACTCATGGAAATGGCGCGGACATCATACTTTAAAAAATAAGTGACCTTGTTGATTATAGAGATGTCATCTAATCGAAGGTTGCGTTTTAAGTGGATAGACCCCCCCCTCCCTCGCGTTCTCACATGCGCGCACTCTGACGCGCGCTTTAGAAAAGTGGATTCGGGTCGTTCCTCGAGAGCGATAAACGTCGGATAACCGCGTTTTGTGACTTCATTATTAGCAGCGAGAGGTTATTTGCACAGACCGCATGCTCAGACCAGATTAATGTAGGTTTATGCCTATGGATGCTGTTGTAATTTCACTATATTGAACTATAGAGTCGTTGTGGTTGTGGAACTTTACGCTCATCAAGGATTACACCCCGTTTCTGTTAATTTGAGCATTTCAGTTTCATTTAAGTTGACATCTTTTTTGGGACATCTTTCACTGTCTGATCGTCTGGGGATCAGTTGTCCGGAGGTTTGCGCTGTGGATCGAGCGTCCAGGTGCACTGCGATGCGTCCATTCCAACCTGCGTGCTGGTGCCTGATCATCCTCCTGTCTGTGGACGTCCAGCCCCGGCATATGACGCCGACCAACTTGGTGCACGGACACAGGTAGACCGTTTATAGCCTACAAAAACTTAGAAAACGCTAATTTCTTAGAAAGAACGTTAAACTAAATATACACTATGTATTGTTTCAAATTCAAAACAATACAAAATTGATAGGCCTACCTCCGTTTTGATACTGGGTGTGTGTGTGTGTGTGTGTGTGTGTGTGTGTGTGTGTGTGTGTGTGTGTGTGTGTGTGTGTGTGTGTTGTGTGTGTGTGTGTGTTGTTGTGTGTGTGTGTGTGTGTGTGTGTGTGTGTGTGTGTGTGTGTGTGTGTGTGTGTGTGTGTGTGTGTGCGTGCGTGCGTGTGCGTTTGTTTATTTGTGTGTGTGTGTGGGGGGGGGCGGAAAGACGGACAGACGGACTAATAAGTAGCCTAAGTTACGCGAGACGAGAGAGGGTTAGGAACAAAACACTTTGGGAGTTAGTTGAAGCAACTGCACGACACGAAGGTCTGCGGGCAGGCTGCTCGTTGTCTCAGACAAGGACCCATGCTCATCACGGCAAAAGTCCCAGGCGAGGGTCGCCAGGGCATGAACCGGAGGAGCACAGATCTGATGCGCATACTAGTGTTGCACAATACCAAATATATGACTACGATACGATACCTGCCCGAAAATACCTAATACATACTCAATACTGAACCGATACCACGGTGAAAATCTAAAATATATGGAAAAGAGATGAATAATGGTCCAGCTCGGTCTCACGATGGTTTAACCTTCGGCAGCTTGGTCCTTTCCTGCTTTTTGAGCAAATTACGTTAATAAATTAATTCTACAGATCAGAGAATTGTATTCCGATTGAGGGGGGGATACTCGATTCCGATTGTCTGTTAAGCCTTCAAAACGAGAGCTGGTAAATTGTGAAAAATGCATTAAACTGTAATCAGAAAACGCTGTTATGCTCTAGCTCAGGGGTCACCAACCTTTTTGACCCTGAGAGCTACTTCATGGGCACTGAGTCATACGAAGGGCACCGAGTTTGATGCACTCTTCTGAAATAACAACCTTGCTCAGTTTGCCTTTAGTTATAGCCTATATTATGTTTAATGATAATCATCTATATGTGAAGACACTGATCATGTTAATGATTTCTCACAATAATTATCAACAATGACTTAAACAAGGTGGGAAAAAGTTGTTCACGAATGAGTTGTGCTATGTGTAGAACTGGCCTCAGGCGCCTCTGACCTGGTGCCCGCCGGCGCTGTTGTGGGTGACCCCTGCTCTAGACCCTATAGTATCTGTGGTATAAAGGCTGGGACGAATTTCAAATTATACACACACTTTATGTTGAAAGTATAGACCGTCGCGATTCCCATTGAAAGGAATGACAGTGATTCGGTCTTCAAAAGGAGAGCTGGTAAAAAGTGAAAAATTAATTAAACTGTAATCAGACAACGTGGTTATATGCTCTAGACCCTATAGTATCTGTGGTATAAAGGCTGGGACGAATTTCGAATTATAAATATGTGCAATGCATAACGTTAGCTCTCTGGCTCTCCGTGGAATAGAAGAGGTGGTTTAGTCCGCTATAATCTACATACACTTATTAACTTAGAGAGATGGCATCAGCAGCTGCAGTAGTTCGCGATTCGTCCGCTGTCTAGGGAAGTGGATTTTTTGTCTGATTCACATCTTTCTTTTTACTCCGCAAGTAGTCTGGTCACTTTTCAACCCCAGCGTGTCAGGTTGCTAAGCGACGTCAACGTCTTTGGCGGACTATTTCTCTGCGGATCAACACTACGAATGGAAATCGTAAAAAGACACACCGTGTGAAGATATTGTTTTCGTTTTGGCAAGGAGCCGTGTAATAAGCGGGATAATGTATAGAACGTCGCCAGTCATTATCGAAAATAATACCCTTCAGGGCGAAGCAAGACACCCCCGCTTCTTGTTGGGGTCCGGTTCGCCCTGTCGGGGCTTATTTTCCTGATAAGGACCAGCGTTCTGTACTACAACATTATCCCTTACACATATCATATAAGTCCAGACCAACATAACGGTTGTGTGTGAGAGACATACGGACGTACGCTTACCAATTTTGTAAATGCCATAGGCCTATATACAGTACGTGCATGATAGGAATAGATCTATTCCGATTAGACATCGAATCGGATCAGAAGTGTCAATAGCCGTGTTTAAATGAACACCTCTGAGCCGTTATATACAATAACTCAATTTTTCACTTCTTCCACAAGCCGAGGACTGTCGGCCAGTGCTTCCGAACCTGTCGCCGTCTCTTTGCCTCTCACTCGCTCAGTGAACTGCTGCTGGCTGAGAGCGAGCTGAGAGGCACGCCAGCTGACTGCGTGCCAGGAGTATGACTGAGAGTTGGTGCTGCTTGTGTATGTGCAAGTCCTTTCGTCCTAAGTCTTTTTTTCTTTAATATTTTCTCTCTTTTTTTTCTAAAAGTATTCTTTTTTTTCTAAAAGTATCGATACTAAATCTTTTTTCGTATCGTATCGTTTTTTGTGTGAGGGTCCTGTGATACCTTTCTACATTACGTATCGGTATACCTGCAACACTAGCGCATACATGTGCATTTTTTTTTTCACAAACAATTTGAGGTAGGGGTACGTGGAATCGTACGTATTGTCATGTCAGGCTATCAAACGTTAGCTCATATGAAAAGTTTTTTGCAAATTTTATCACACAATTAAACATGTAGTCTTTGATAATTGAATAGAAAACTTAATTTCCAAAATGTGAACAGCTTTTAAAATGAAAGTCCTCAGACCAATTCCGTGTTTGTGTGTTCAAATGCCACTAGTTAAGAGTGAGAGAAGTTACGGCACGAGGGAGAGTACGGTATGGAGATTGAGGGAGACTTTGTGATTCTTATGCAACAGGGATTGTTTTCTAACCCTTTTTAGGTTTTTGAGCCTGCAGCAGCAAAGACTGTGAAATGCAACGCGGCATTTCACATATTTCAACTATTCCCATTTTTTACTTCAGTACTTTCACTGTATTGTTTTTTGG
>OLKM01001290.1:32500-112500 GCA_900291075.1 Melanogrammus aeglefinus | reverse complement strand
CCCGTCGCCACGCCAACCCCGCGGTGGGGAGGAGCCACGTGCAGCTGATGAGGGTGGGCTGTGTCCTCGGCACCTGTCAGGTCCAGAACCTCAGCCATCGGCTCTATCAGCTGATTGGACGGAGGGGGAGAGAGGACTCCTCCCCCATCAACCCGCGCAGCCCGCACAGCTACGGATAGCGGCCGCGCCCGTAGCGGGACCACCGTCACGGAAGACCACCCACGGCCAAACCTTTAGCCAAACTCCAGTAGATCATTTGTCCTTTTATCCAAAGCGAGCGTTCCCTAGAGACGCGGGTCCTTTAGGGGGGGGTGGCGGTGGCCGTTGAAGATAAGACCTCGGACAGCTCTGTGACACGTCCGCTTGAAGGCTTGTGTCTGACGGTTAATACAGGCCATCAACGAGCCCCCCTTCGACGTGGGACCTGATAGCCCTCGGATCAATCCTACCTAATAAATCAACTCTTCATTTATTAGTACGGCCCATTAACGATCACATTCAGAGTCTTCACTTGTGTCTTTACACACGTTCATTTTGATTAAGCGACCACCCAAACCCGCAACCTTGGAATAGGCCAAGAAAAAAACCACAAAGACCCCTTGAGAAGGGACTCGTCGAGAGAACATTGCTCGTTGGTCGTCCTTTTTTGTTAAATGCTAAACTAAATATTTTGGATCAGTGCTACTGTGCACATGACCTCCAGGCTGGGGATTAATGTTTGTGCAGTTTCACAAATCAGTTAATGATCAAAAGTCTGTCAGGCGAACTCAAAACCCTGAAAACCCAGAGCGTTTGGCTTTATTCTGCTTCCTATTTGTTCAGACCAACATGTTCCCTTGAGGCGGGATTCTCTAAGCGCTTAATTGCCTCATAAGAGACGACAAAACACGGCCAGAACTATTCAACTTTTTGCCAGCTGGAGGAAAAGGTAACACTGTGTCAGGACGACGACAATCTTGTAGGTTTTCAAGTCAACACCATGTTGACCGGCCACTAGAGATACACCAAAAGCCTCTTCTTCCTCCCCAACAAGTCCATGCTATAAAACAAAAGGGACTTCTGGATCCCAGAGTACCACTAATCAGGGCCTTATCAACTTATTCTACTTATTGAACTTATTCTTCAACAGAACTTTACAAACAAAGCCTTTAACCGCTTTACCCAAAAGCCTTTAGAGATCAACCCCAGATAACCACTAACCTTAAACCTAATCTAATCTTCTTGTTTAAAGGCTGATAAATAAATCCTTTAGAGATCAACCCCAATAACCACTAACCGTAGGCCTAATCTAATCTTCTTGTGATGAAAGCCTTTCATGTATATATAAATATATATCTATATATATACAGTATAAACATACATAGATACACAACAGAGTATATATATATATATATATATATATATATATATATACATACTGTGTTGTGTATCTATGTATGTATATATGTATATATAAATCGACAATGCCTTTAGTTACTTTTCGTTCACCACTCCATTCTTCAGCTGTTAGGTTATGTCCATGGGGACGAGATAGTCACAATACGGATGATTTCATTAAGCATCACAGCGTGTCATGATTGTAAGTATTATGTTCCTTCCATTGTTCTCCGGACCATTTGTCCATGGTGGTTCTAAAAGGTCAAGTGTTATTGGGAACACAAAAAGCACTTTATCATCTGTTCCTTTCAGTGAGACTCGAAATTGTAAAGAAATATTATTTAACATTAAATTAACACTGCCATCTTGCTGTAAATATCTAGTGTTGCTCAAGCTGTCCATATATAAAAAATATTTTAAAGATTAAAGCCTTCTAAACAAAACATCTCTAACTTGTATCGTACTATTTTGTTGTCTAATAAAGCTTGTATCAAAGTACCAATCAAAGGCTGGTATGCACTTTGTGTCCAAAATGAGTTAGTAGTCTGTGTGGTCGGCACTTTATGAGTGGAAAGTTTTTGTTTGATCACAAATGGTAATCATTGCTGGCCTGAACAATTTTGCCACATGCACACACACGCACGCACACACCTATTTGTCACGTTAAACATGACATGCCACAAGGATACATTTCACCTTTATGCTAGCTTTAATCTATTTTTCAATTTAAATAATATCTAACTTAATGCACATTTTTAAATACTTTTTAACCCTCATTTTAATCTAATCTAAAATACATGCAATTGACATAAAAAATATAAGCATAGTCCAAAATCGAGGTTAAATATTAAACCAGTAAATGTTTCGCAAGCGACACTCCCACTCTGGACTAGAAAACAAATGAGCAAAACACTATGGAACTACACAACAACACACATTTAGATATATATTGACACACTACTAAACTGAACAACACAGAACTGAACAACACAACAACACAATACTGACCTACACGCCTGAACAAAATAAACTAAGTGTCCAACTAAGTAGGGAATCTTTCTCTCCAACCAGACTTTGTAAATGTATCTCTAAGACCACCCCCAAACACGACCAATCACACGCATGGGACAGGTACAAACAAGGTGTTTGAGTGTGTGTGTGTGTGTGTGTGTGTGTGTGTGTGTGTGTGTGTGTGTGTGTGTGTGTGTGTGTGTGTGTGTGTGTGTGTGTGTGTGTGTGTGTGTGTGTGTGTGTGTGTGTGTGTGTGTGTGTGCATGTGTAGTGTGTATATGGTGGATGGAATGTGTGCAATTCTGGAAGTTCTGTGTGTGTGTGTGTTTCTGTTAAGATTCTGTGGATTTAAGTGGGAGAGGGGCTTGTTTGTCCAGTCTACACAAACTAGCAACAGGAGCTGCAGTGTATAAATAAGGGCTTAGACTGCAGCAGACCACAAACTCCCCGACACACCAATCTGCTGCCGACCAGAGACCCCAGACAGCTGAAGATGAGGGTGGTGAACTTGGTATGTCCTGTATATCGCTGTGTTAACAAACTGCAGCTATTGGAAAATGTACATTTCGGTGGATAAAAATGATTACTACTACTTATCTGACAAACAGGATCATCGTTTCTGTGTCAGAATGACCCCAACTGTAACTGTTTGTCTAATAACTAATGGTTGGTGTGGAGAGGATATGGGTGGTCTTTGTGGGAGCTTTTGTCTGTCTGTATGTTTCTAATGTACGTTTTATTTGTGTGAATTCCTCTCAAAAACAAGATGATTAATCTCAAGGGGTTTTCGCTGAATAAAATTGAAATCACATATATGCAAATATTAATATAATGTGTGTGCGCGTGTGTACATCTACAGGGTCCTGACCCATCTTTGGTGTATCGACCAGAAATTGTGGAAAAGCAATGCAAGGATAAAGAAGATTACAGAAACTTTGAGGTAATCCCTTAATAACTGTCTTCGTTCAAACTGTGCACTAACTGATGGTTTGGCGGTTTTCTGTTCATGACTTATGAGACTTTTGTGTGTTTTAGAGTGGAGGTCTTTTTGACCGAGTCTTCCACACATACAAGATAATGCACACCAACCAGACTCTGGACTTTGTCAAACTAAAGGTGAACGGTCAAAACAAATGCACACATGCGTGCACACACACTCACACACCACACACACCCACAAACACACACACACACACACACACACACACACACACACACACACACACACACACACACACACACACACACACACACACACACACACACACACACACCAAGGGTCGCAGTCCACTCTCAATATTTTAGAAGGGCCAATTGAAGAAAAAGTACCAATACCAGGCTTGCCTTTGTGGAGGAACTTTAGGATGTTCTGGACAGACAGCAGTGATAGCATTGGCCTTAGCCTGCCTTCTGGGCCACGGCTCTGACTGTATCTCTATGATGACGTACCGCTGGGCGCCCACCTGACCCTCCTCTAGCACTCGGAGTGGTCCCACTGCAGCCACTCCCAGATGGGGGTGATGGACGCAGTCATGTCCCTGGACCAGCTGGTGGATGAGTCAGATCCCGACGTAGACTTCCCCAACTCCTTCCATGCCTTCCAAACAGCCGAGGGAATCCGGAGGGAACACCCAGATAATGGTACAATGGTCTCACGAGCAAGCGAGCGAGAGAGAGAGGGGGGGAAGAGAGGAAGAGAGAGAGAGAGAGAGAGAGAGAGAGAGAGAGAGAGAGAGAGAGAGAGAGAGAGAGAGAGAGAGAGAGAGGAGAGAGAGAGAGAGAGAGAGAGAGAGAGAGAGAGAGAGAGAGACCGAGATTGAGTGTGTCAGGGGGTAATAATTAGGACTTTGACTTTTACCCAAAAATCATATTCGAAGTTCGTTTGTTTATTAATATTGGAACATATTCGAATTTTTATTAATAATATTTTTTTTACCATTAAATCTCTTCAGTAAGACCTATATGGCATAAAACTTAAGTTGTATATGTTTTGTCCACCAGAGGGCAGTGTATCAGTCAACGTCAAATTGACGTCAAATTGACGTTGACTGCAGCTTGCCGGGATGTAGCGTAGACAGGTGGGCTCTCAAGTTGCTGGCTGTCCCGTGGTATGAGAGTTTGGTCTTACATATTCTACATATTAATTTATCCTTACCGGTTATTTCTCCCTGTATTTTTTCGAACCCAAAGTAGCGCCACACTTTGCTTTTAAAATGGTCAAGACAGGATGATAAATGACGATCTCCTCCCCGGGGGCTGTTGTCGGTGTTGTTGACGCGGCCATTTTTTTTGCAATAAAAGACAACACTGGCGCAAACCAGGACGCAGCGCCCCCTACAGGAGCCCTACTAATGCTGCGTTTTGATTGGCTGAGATACGCGAAAACGCCGGCTTTGTAAACAAAAACAATGGCGGCTGCTTCGCGTTTTGATGAAGTTTCTGACGATTTTATAAGCTCATTATTAAATAAATCAGTTCCAAATGCAACAAAAAAGTCGACTTAATATGGAATAAAGTTATAAGAAGCTGTCAAGTTTTTGTCACGTGGAATGCGAAATGCAAATTCACTTTTGTTACGACACGCGCGTGACCATATAAACAAAAGCGATATTAAATTATTTTCTGGATATGTTTTCATCTTTTTACTGCCCTACTTTTACTCATGGGCTCGAGGGATAATTGTTAAATAGCCTTGCTAATGAGTTCGCGATTCACAACTTCACCAGGCGTTAAAAGCCTCGGAATCTGAATTGAAAACAACGTTCGAGCAAAGACATTTACAAAAAATAATGGCCATAACAGGTTTGAATGTTAAGGGCTGCCTAATATTCGTTCGAATATTGATTTATTTTTTGATATTCGAATTATATTCGAATAATGAAGTTCGGAGTCAAAGACCCAGTAAGAATCAGGGGGAACGCAATGCATCACGGGAATTGCTATCAGAACACCTCGGTGCACCCAGACAGTTCATCCATTGACTGTGTGGTTCTCTGTCATCCTCCAGACTGGTTCCAGCTGGTGGGGCTCATTCACGACATCGGGAAAATCATGGCTCTTTGGGGAGAGCCCCAGGTACGAGTTTCACTGGCATTTGTAATATAAGTATGTTTGACTGGTCTCTATGGTGACTGGTCTCTACGGTGACTGGTCTCTATGGTGACTGTTGGCGACTGGTCTCCAGACTGACCGGTCTCCATGGCGACGTGTCTGCAGACTGACCGGGTTTTGATGTTGTAATTCAGTGGGCTGTGGTCGGAGACACCTTCCCTGTTGGCTGTCGGTTCCAGAACTCCATAGTGTTCAGGGAAAACAGTTTCCAGGACAACCCAAACACCTCTGACCCTGTGTACAGGTAGGGTGTCTCACAGCTTGGGTAACATTATTTATTACAGCGTTACTGATATTCTAAAACACTTAGAGGCCTACCTCACTCACTATACACAGATATCAAAAACCTTTTTCAATTAACTTTCTAAATATGTGTTCTCTAGTACTGAATGTGGAATCTACACAAACAACTGTGGGCTAGAAAAAGTCAACATGTCTTGGGGTCATGATGGTAAGGATCTGATAAGAACAGGATGTACTGTAGATCAACACACAATACCGCCTGAAACATCTGACCGGTCACGCACAAACACAGAATCCCCGCCTGTATCGGGTAACTTTATTGATTGTCCTCAGTGTAAATGTGTTTCTTTACCTTGTCAGTTAAATCCATTCAACCTTCACCTCTCATTCTATTTTTACTTTCTATCGGTTATCATGTAGTTGTATGTGAAACTAATTGTAACTTTAAATAAACCTTATTAGTACTTTTGTGCTTCTAAACCAAACCCTGTTAGGAAGGTTGTTCTGCATTAGACATATCTTGTTTCTCTTCTCTTACAGAGTATCTGTACAGAGTTATGAAGTATAATGAATGCTCTATCCCGGAGGAGGTAAGAGAATACGGGGTATCAGGAATCGCAATATCAGTCATAAGTCCCTGATGATCGAGTATAGAGTATCAAACTAAGGTGAAGAAAGCAGTGAGAAGTTAAAGGGATTTGGAGTTCATACTGTGCATCAGATCCCCCCTTTCTTAAGTAAAGGGCATGTCTGACTTTAAAGTTGTTCTGCAGTATGAGATATCTCAAAGAGAATGTGATGTGCAAACATAGGATTTTATGTGATCCGTCAGGGCCCAACAGACCCAAACGGTCTTTATATTCCTAGTGTTTATAAAAAACACAATGAAAAATTAATGAGTATCTATGTATAAATACCAGTGGGGATAAATAACCATTGTCATTTCATTTTGAAGGGCTTGTACATGATCCGCTTCCACTCGTTCTACCCCTGGCACTCCAAGGGCGACTACATGCATCTGTGCAATGAGAAGGATCTACGCATGCTCCCCTGGGTTCAGGAGTTCAAGTACGTGCAGTTCACGGACAAACAACCCTTCTCCCCGCTTGCTTCTTCATCAATGGACTCTTGTTTTGTTTCCAGCAAATTCGACCTGTACACAAAGACCACTGAGCTGCCAGACGTGGAAGCCCTGAAACCGTACTACCAGTCCCTTATCGACAAGTACTGCCCTGGACCCCTCAAGTGGTGACCGGGCGCACAGACCTCCAGCCTCCGCCATCGATGAAATATATACACTCTTATATATACACATATACTCATGCATTGAGAGGAATTAGATGTACAGAGTATTTGATTTATAATTTTTGTATTTAACCTTTTTATAAACGATTCACTGAAGAGAAAATGCATCACTGGGATATAGGGTTAGGGATATAGGCGCCTTTGATTTCTTTAAACTCAGGTAACTCATAGCTATAAATGGCATGCCTATTTCAAATATTGTCTCTTCAAATAAACAAAGTTATTTCTTGTTTTATTCTGAATTCTACAAAAACATTTAATTGTACATATTGTAGAAACGATACATATTTTTGGCCAAAGTGCAGTGTTGTTCTAAAGTCTATATAATGTAAATGTGCCTCAGACATGAGCCACATTAAGAAAAATATTTCAGAGGAAGAGAACACGTGGTCATACACCCATTAGTCAATAAAACACAACCTGAAAACCTGGGACATCACCTAATCTACAAACTGCATTGTTGTCTGATTAAACGTGTGAAGCACTCATTGCATCTCTCGTGGTTTCGGGGTACGGGCAGCGTCTTCAAACCATTTGATGAGCAGCTTTGGGATTCTTGGTGGGACGAATGATATACTTTGACTGGAAGAGGACAGGAGCAGCGCTGCAAGGCCTGGCTGCTAAACCAGCTTACCCCCCCCCCCAAAAAAAAAATACAAATAACATTTTAAGACCTCTTTGGCTATTCTGAGAGTCTGTAAAGGCTGGCCAAAAGTCTACTTTATTTGCGCTTCCTCATGCCAGAAGCATCCGTTTTTCTTGGGACATCTGCACGCTCGTCCTCTTCTTCCTCCTCTGCCTGCTCTTCGTCCCCAGTGTCATTCTTATCTTCATCTTCACTTTCCTCTGGTTTTACTTTGCAAACCTCCTCGTCCTCCTCCTGCTCTTCATCCCCAGGGTCATTCTTATCTTCATCTTCACTTTCCTCTGGTTTGACTTTGTAATCCTCTCCCTCCTCCTCCTCACTCTTCCCGCCCTCTTCTGGAGCCGCTGCTGCCCCCGGGGTAGCGTCCTGGCCCGTCCCGTTGGACCCCCCCTGCAGGGTTGCCCCTTGGCGGGCCGTCCCGAGGGAGGGGGTCCGTGTGAGGCAGAGACACAGCGCCACGCTGCCCGCCACCAGGCCCCAGATGAGCAGCGGCGCCGACTGGCCCGTCACCTGCGAGCGCAGCCACTGGACGGCCCGCGGGACCGTGGCGTTGGACGGGCGGCGGGGAGACGACTTGTCCTGCAGCCGCGAGGTGGGATTAGATCGAATGAATGAATGAATGAATGAATACCCATTACCAGCTGAACATTTGCAGAGGGACAGATTTCCAAAGTTTTGGAGTACAAATAACAAATGTGTCAACTCCCAAATGATAAAATGTGCATAAAGTGGGTCTTGATATACAAGCTTGGTCATGGAAGCCTCCTTGACAGTCGGTATCTGTAAATCAGGCCGGCCTTCAGCCCGTTGAACGCCACTCCCAGAGATAGAAAAGATTATACAACCAATCAGCGCTAGTGGGAGGGGTTTTTAGTTCATGGGGTACCAGTGCGCCCCAGTCTGCAGGATGTGGCAGCACCCATGAGAACGAGCTTCAACGGCCAATTATAGGCCAAACAATGCTTCACAAGGATGGACCAGCCGTTGTCCTCTGCTGAGCATTTGTTGCTGGTTTACTTCCAGCCGGAGTCAGTAACAGCGAAGAGAGCCAGAACTGAACTTCGTCATTTTAATGTGATTTGCTAGATTGGCTCGATTTCTTTGCACAACGTAAGGCCATATGTGGAAATACATATTTCCCCCAATCCCGGATTGATGCAAAAGGCAAACTTGAAAATCTAGATTGTATCGGTTGGCTAGGATAATGTGCAACGTTATGTGTTCTTAGAGAGGGTCATTCTCCAATTGATAGCGTCTTTATATGACGGCATATCTCCCAGAATCCCTCCGTCGTCCATACCTTCAGCCCATGCTGGTAGAGCATGTTCTCCAGGAAGGGGTCTCCGAGGGAGACAGTGGGGTAGAACTCCTCCACGTACACCCTCCTCCACCAACGCTCCGGGTACGACCTGCGCACACACACACACACACACACACACACACACACACACACACACACACACACACACACACACACACACACACACACACACACACACACACACACACACACACACACACACACACACACACACACTCTAAAGCCTTGTATCACAGCCCTTCACTATAACCCTGTATCACAAGAACAACAGAACCGTGCAACAGAAGGTCATCAGTAATTAAAATGTCATGGAAACCTGTTTTACAGACATTTTTCATAAAAATGTTAATGGTTCCACACAAAAAAAAAAACTAATTTCAAATCCCAGAGGAGTGAAACGGAAGGAGAAGGAGAAAGGGGAGACGCACCCGTCCTCCTTGGGCCCGGTGAACCAGTACTTGTAGCGGTGCGCCCGGAGGAAGGCGGGCGGCTGCGCGTGGAAGGGGTACCGGGACGCGTCCGCCTGGAGCAGCGCCACCACTGCACAGGGGACAAAGAGCGGCCCGAGAGCGTCAGCCGCACGCCGCCTCCACACACCCCCCCGCCCCGTACCGGCTCGCTTACAACCACCTCAGAATGTACCGCTATGCACACGCGCGTCATTTAACGTGGATTATTATTGGGTGAGGCTATTTGCACCCCGGGTACAATCATCAGTACATGCTGTTTGTACCCTGGTGCCATTATCAGTATATGCACACAGAAATGTGTTCCATTAATAAATCACAAAGGTTTTCTTCAGCCCGACTGTGTGGCCCGGGCCAATCCTCATCAGGGGTACGGAGAGACACCCCCGATGAGTCTTTCTTTATGCTTGCTCCAGCTTAATGACCCGTCGTATGGACCGGTCCCGTACCAGCCTGAGGTGTTACACACCTCTGGAGAATAAGTCCCGGCTCCGAGGTGCCGGTTCCCTCGGTCGTTCCATATAGTTGAGGACTGTCGGTGCCGTTAATAATAATATTAAAATCAGTTTTTTATAGCGCTTTTCTAAATACTCAAAAGACGCTTTACAAATAAGAAAGGAATACATACAGACAGTACAGACAAAAGGGAAAGTTACTGTTGAAGTAGCGTTAATAATCGTTGACTACTTTAACGGCAACCGACAATCCAACAACCCGATGGAAACTCGATGAAACTAGATCCCTCATAACCCCGCGTTATCTCCCAGAGACATCTGACCCAGAGGAACCTCCGCCCCGGAGGGGGGGCTTGTCCCTCAGAGGTCAATGTTCTACTGGTCTGATCCCCCGTCCCGACGGGCGTCCAACACTGTGGGGGTGCAGAGACTGGGGCAAACACACACACCATCGCTATTGCCCTGCAGGAGTCTGTACATCAGGCTGGTGAACCAGGGGGCCTGGGAGTGGGGGCCCAGCGCAGCAAACCACATCTGCCAGTCCAGCCGGGGCTGGTGGGGGGTCACCAGGGGGGGGGGGCGTGCTGGCATTCCCGGGCTTGTACATGAAGTCAATCTCCTGCAACGAGAGGGACTACACTGGTCAGTGTTCACCACCTACCAGTTATAGTTGTGAAAAGGGTTGCTGTGGCAACACACCCCCCCCCCCCACCTCACCGTCCAGGTGACCCCGGTCCCCCCCCCCCCCCACCCTCACCGTCCAGGTGACCCGGTCCCCCCCCCACCTCACCGTCCAGGTGACCCGGTCCCCCCCCCCACCTCACCGTCCAGGTGACCCGGTCCCCCCCCACCTCACCGTCCAGGTGACCCGGCTTCCCCCCCTCACCGTCCAGGTGACCAGGTGCCCCCCCCCCCCCCACCTCACCGTCCAGGTGACCCGGCCCCCACCTCACCGTCCAGGTGACCCGGTCCTGGCTCCCCTCGATGACCACCTCGGGCCGGCCCCCCACTCCGGTCATCCTCCTGAAGAGGCCGTACGAGTGGACCAGCTGCAGCCGGTCCACGGCCTGGTGGGCCCGCCGCAGCCCGGGCCACAGCCGGCCCGCCGAGTCGTGCTCCAGGTAGGTGAAGGGGACCTGGGGGCGAGGGTCACAGCGGGGTCACAGCGGGGTCACAGCGGGGTCACACGCGGGGTCACAGCGGGGTCACAGCGGGGTCACACCGGGGTCACAGCGGGGTCACAGCGGGGTCACCGACTCAAAGGGGCTGAATCGTGGCCGGCAGGGCGGCTGCTTCAGTGGTTCTATTTTGGGAATACTAGTTTATTGTCTGGTAACTTTCTAAGAATTCCATTATGAATTAGCCTGTTTTTTAAAAAGCTTTTTTAACTTTAGGAACAGTGCCACGGTCAGCTTATCGTTTTAGAAACTATGTTTTTGTATTCCAAAGAGCACCGCCGCACTAACTCACTGAATCAGAACCACGCCGCAGCCCGTCTACCGTACCATCATCTGGTAGTGGGGTTTTTTTCATGCTTTTCTTTTAAAAAGGTGACAGATGATACCACCAGGTGTGAGTGTGATTAGCCGTTTTGAAAATGTGCCTCTTCTGTCTTGACAAGTGGTCATCACTAGATGTGTGACGGGTAGAGGAGCATCGTTTGCTACGGTCCACTGGTAGACTGACCTGTCCAGCGCACATCTGGGTGGACACGCCCGCTAGTGATCGGCAGATTTTCAAAACGACTTGTAATGGCTGACCACACCCACACCTGGTGGTGGAACCTTTCACCTTGAGGGGATTTCAGCGCTGAGCTTCAGGTCAGAGCGGGTGTTAGGGCGGGGCCTACCAGGCTGATGGAGAACAGGGCGACCGCGGCGGCACCAAACACCATCCACTGGAGAGTAGACAAGAACCTCTTGAAGAACCCTTCCACACAAGCACACCTGCACCACAGACAGACAGACAGACAGACAGACAGACAGACAGACAGACAGACAGACAGACAGACAGACAGACAGACAGACAGACAGACAGACAGACAGACAGACAGACAGACAGACAGACAGACAGACAGACAGACAGACAGACAGACAGACAGACACTTTATTTTACAAACACAGCTAAAGATTCACAGAGCAATGCTCTGCCCTCATATATATGGCCTGGGACCAGATTAAAATTAAAAAATTAAAAACACATTTTGCATCTTTCATAAGTTCCTTAAGCCTGTTAAAGCGATACCGTCATGGCCAGCTATTTTTAAAGTGTAGGAGATTACTGATTCATAGGGCTGTTGGGAAACGGAAATCTGTTACTTCACCTCCGTTTCCACAGAATGTCCAAATGGGACAAATCACGTAAATGGGTCACACTTTTTAATGATTTATTTGAGCTTGATTTCACAACAGGTGTATGAGCCAGTTCTCTCTTAAAATGAAAATAGCCAGGTGTGACAAGTCGTCCAGGTCCTACCTGAACATAGAAGAGACCATCTCCCAGCAGAGGGAGAGAAGCCCCATCCAGACACAGGGATGGTGACAGTCTTCAGCAACTGGTTGAACTGGTGGAACGTAAACGCTGTAGGGATACATTACAATCAACCAATACGTCTAGCGCTTCTAATGCCAGCACTCTGACTTCTACCAAGTGTGTTCTCTTGAAATTAAAGGGTTAGTTTAGGATTCTCCAAAAATAAAAAGTATAAACTCGACAATAAACTCCAATGGTGAACGAACAAATCAAAGTAGATTTTAAATAGTATGGTCTTCAAATCCTCAAACTGTAGCCTCAACAGAAGGTTGCAACTTAATTAACACGTAAAAAAGGTTTGAACGTGTGCGTGTCAATATACCGGGCGGAGAAAGCCCTCGAGAACTGTACCTGTCCTGGAAGACACACTTTTCTTAGCCCAGTCCAGCTGCAGGTCAAAGCAAACGATGGCTCCGAATATCAGGCCTGACCAGACGGCCAGCTCCAGCAGGTAGCATATCCAGGACCACCGCTTGGACTCAGAACCTGGACGGAGGAGAGACCCCCACCAGAAAAAACCTGTTTGTCATCCACTTGACTCACAAGTCAGACTTTCAATGTTAATCTTAAGTCAGATTCTTGATCCGAACACCTGTGATTCTAAATTGGCTGAACAAGTCAAGGTGCCACATTTGTTAAATATAAAACAGACCACAAATGACAGTGGTCTTAAGGGTTCCATCGGAATCACTGCGGCCCCCAGAAAAAGTAATGTGCAACCCTGACACTGACTGTTTGAAGAGGGAACTGCAGTTCTGTATGGACTGAAAAAATTAGTTAGCACAGTAAATGTGTTACATATATGGAGTGATATCACTGTGATATCAGTGATATCACTGTATGGATGTCGGTTGGGGTTCATAGGACTAAAAAGGTTAGGCAACACAGCTCTAGTCTACACCCTAGAACGGCCCGGAGAATAGACCTAGATCATACTACAAGACATCAAGAACAGAGGTGTGAATATAATGAGTGAGGGATGTGTGTCTCACTGCACCAACCAGCACCGGGGGTGGTCTGTGGCTTGCGGAGCCAGAAGTTGACATGTTGGTCGTCCAGTAGAGAGAGACACAAGGCCAGGGTCAGCAGGTTGAAGAAGTTGTAATTTCCGGACAGGATGATCAGGACTTGCAATAGCACCTGCACACACACACACACACACACACACACACACACACACACACACACACACACACACACACACACACACACACACACACACACACACACACACACACACACACACACACACACACACACTGTTAAAAAAGAGAAGAGAGAACATTAAAAAAAACACTTCTAGACAGGAAGCGGTGCCAGAATAACTTTGTAACTCTCCTAGGAGGCCATGCAGATCAACGTTCTCGCCGCCCTTTACAGCTCAGCGGTGAGAAGACTCCACTGTTTACATTCTAACTTGTTGATTCGTAACCACTTGGAAACCAGCTGGGAAAGTTCAACTTAAACATCGGCACGTTTTTAACAGTGCGAGCACATTACTCGGGTATTGACGGTGCAGTCAAAGTGATTTGTAAGGACTTTAAAAACACAGACCAAGTGATGAATTAAGTTATGCATCTGCTGCTTTATTGGTTTGTTTTTATTTCCTGCATTTGATTGCTCATTATTTAGTTTGCATTATTTGTGTCATGTTCAACAAAAAAAATTAAAATAATAACTAATGCATGGCTGGGGCAAACCATTCCTGAAGCCCGTCTGTTCAAAACTACTGATTTTAGACACTGACTGTAAGGCCCAAAGCCATTACTACCCCTTACCCCTTCCCCTTCCCCCCCCCTTACCCCTTCCCCTTACCCCTTACCCCTTCCCCTTCAAAACAAGGGGGAGGGGCTAAGGGGTAGAAATGGGGTTGGGCCTAAATCTCACAGGAACAAAGAGGTGGGGAATAAGGACCCCTAACCTGCAGGTAGAAGGCGCTGAGGCGAAGCCGGCGCAACGGGCTGAAGAAGAGGAAGGGCACGGGTATCTCGATGACGAAGGTTCCCACCACACTAAGCTTCTGCCACCACACGGGCAACTGGTGGGCGAACCAGGCCAGGGAGGTAGGGATGCACTGGGTCTCGTAGTGGTACGTCAGAGCTGCACACACACACACACACACACACACACACACACACACACACACACACACACACACACACACACACACACACACACACACACACACACACACACACACACACACACACACACACACACACACAAATAACAAGTGGAATGCTGACATACTTCCTTCTCATACTACTCGGGACCAATAACAACATTGAATATCAAATAAACCCTCCTAGCATTGGAAAACCCCCGGATCCAGACTCCTGTTTATGCATTTCTCCTTGATGTTGATTGGTTCCTATGTAGCTTCGTACGGTCTGCAGACTGCAGCATGACCCCCCCGCCCCCCCGTAGCTCGTCCATAAACTTAGATTAGCTGCTTTGTTACTCGTTGAGACACTTTTTAATGGTGTAACAAACCAACATTAAAAAGGTCTGTGGTCACAGCATTCTTATCTCTGAACAACAAAGTGCTCCCTGGGAATGTGACGTCTGTGGGAGCTGGTCTGGTTGTGGGTGTTGATGAAATAAATTGTACCTCATCGTAGTTCTGCTGACAAAGCGATGTTCTATGGCTATTCTGCCCTTGTATCTGTCTGAGCGGGGAAACTGTGGAAATGCTCTGACCCCTTTGGACAAAAGTATCAAAGCTGAATGAATACACACACACACACACACACACACACACACACACACACACACACACACACACACACACACACACACACACACACACACACACACACACACACACACACACACACACACACACCTGTGAGGCCCCACCAGGTAGGGCAGCGAGAGGTGAGCTTGACCACGCCCGACGCAAACATGAGCCTGAAGAGGAGCCAGCGCAGCAGCCAGAAGGTCACGCGGTCGTGCTCCCTCTCGGCCCGGCGGCTTCCCCGGACCAGGCCCAGCGGAGCCACCAGGACGCACAGGAAGCCCGTCTCCAGCAGCAGGCTGTCCCTGGGGGAGGAGAGCGGCTCATGAAGGACAGCGGGGCGGGGAGGGCTGCATTCCAATAGTCGTCGGGAAGCGTCGACTCACCACTGGAAGTAGAGGAACACCTGGCCCACCTGAAACAAGCACAAACTAAATAAAAAACATGGATTGGGAAGTATGATAATAAGATACGTTTTTAGACAAGGGATATTGAGAGGAACTTTGACTTTTAAAAAAAATTCACCTGGTAAAGGGACAAATAAACCAGCCAGAGGAAGAAAAACACGAGGCTGTCTCGGAGTGGCTCCAGCAGGGCGGCGGCGAGGCTGACGGCCGCCCCGACCAGGCACAGCAGCTCCACGGAGGTGTGCGTGCTCAGCCCGAGTTTAGGCGACAGCCAAAGCAACGTCGGCGACGACTGGAACCGCGCCCACAGGGACCCATCGCCGCTGTACCGCATCTGCTTCCGTGCAGGCAGCAAGCCCTCATTACCGTAAAGACCTATTAAAAATAGCACTGGGTGATTCAAAACAGCTTTATTCAACTTCTAAAATTATTCCCGGTGTTCATCATTCGTTATTCATCATTGTAATACGTCATTCTTTAGAGTTTTTACTTTCAAATACTGTAAGTATTTGAGGCTTTTGTTGGCTCCGACCACACAGAACCGTCTGGAGAAAGTTCCAGACAGACAAGTCTGGGCATCCCCGGTAACGGGGGGCGCGTAAAGGCGTCGCGCAGAACTCACGCGCTAGCAAGCTAACACACCGCTTTAGCTGAAACGTGCAAGAAGATACAAGACCCTTACCTGGCATTTGCATGTAAAGCGAGACAAAGGCAGACATGTATATCAACGCCATGCTCCAGAGGAACAGCCGGCGTGGCAGTGCAATGTAACCCATCGTGAGCGTCCTCCTGCCTTGACACCTAGCCTGGAGAGACTGCCGCTCTCACGACCCCGGGGCTGGAGGAGGTGGCTGCAGGGATCCATACAGGGAGCCACGTGACCAGAAGACACGGAGCAGGGAGACTGGGGATTGGATAATGCTTCATGGTCCATGGATTTTGTTTTTTTTGGTTATGGTTATAGTAGGCTCCCAAAAATAAATCAATTAAATCATATTTGATAACGGCCTGGTTTTTTTAGTGGATCTACACGTCTTTCCCCCACAGAAGCATAGCAGGGGCAACATGTGTTTATCAACGTGGGTCTGCAAAGTTACATACATTAAAATCATTGAGTTTTTCTTTACTTTTGGTCGAACTTCGTATAACTTCATCCTATGTCACTGTTTGGAGATCAAAACAAGCTGTAATTCATCCATAAATCTGCTCATTCAAGTAAGCTTCAGCCTACGACAGTAAAATCAAGGTCCCATTGCTCGCCTAAATCCATGCGAGGTTAATACTTCTGATAATCCCAATTTAAAAAGAAAACGCTTTCGTTTTCCACTAGACTTTCTCAATCCACTGTGTCATATGATGTTCGACCACAGGGAGAAAAAAATACAATCATTTAGATTAATATCACATTTTATAACGTCATTATTATAGAAGTGCTGTAATATAACGTCAGACCAGAATCAAACCCTCATGTCACCATTTCTCTGTCTGATTGGTATACAATTGAGGTTGTGCTGCATACACCATTATTGCATGTTAAATACAGCCTAAGTATTTTGAATAAATAACATCTAAGATCCAACAGTTGGCTACCAAAGAAAGATGAAATCTGGTATTCAAATGAGTTTATTGTGCAAGACTTGAGAGGCCACCAAGTTGAATCATGGTGAAGTGATTCTGCATGGTGCTAAACACAAAAGCAATCTATGTACATTCAAGTTTCAAACACAAATTGAATTGTAACTGCTTTAACATCAATCAAGTGTACCGGCATTCCCGACACAATATGAGTCAACATATCAGGACCTAGTTACACATGCAAAACGAGCAGTTTACCAATGTCATTTCTTCTTACAAAAATACTATACTTTTTTTAATCACATAAAATATGTATTGCGCCACATAGACTAGATTATATTAGGCTATTGACTGTATATATATATGTTTTCCAGCATCAGACAATATTAACAATTGGCTAGTTCAGTAGTATAGAGATGTTGTCTTTCAGTAAAAAAAGAAGAGATTTTGGTACACTAAGTTTGAGTTTGTGTGGCTAAACATTGCGACAAACAGCTCCACGTTGTTCAACAAAAGTGTAACAGTTAAAATCCAACAAGTGGTCGGCGTCCTCTAAACGTATATTCTCATAATGAATCTATTGTACAATGAATTATTTATAATTCTGAAATATTATCTAAAGGCATTGAGTTTATTATATGGATGAGCCTGTGTCACTTGAACCCACTCAAACGGTTCCCAGACTTGAACAAATGGAGGCATCTATGTGATACTACTTAAGCAGGCTGTACCAAACGCACACAAAGTAAAAGCTATTTGACAAAGAACACAACATCGTAGATTGGCTGGTAAAATTGGCTGGTATATGACGTCACATCGGTCATGTGATCGACGCTTTGCCCACAAGGGGGCATGTTTGGACATTGAGTTGTACTCCAGGTAAACAAGCGTCTTCAGAGACCAGTCTTAGTTCGATGTCATACAGTTGTCAGTTACCAATATCCTAGAACAAGTTAGTAGAGTTCCATTTGATGGGATTTATTTTGTGTTAATACTCTTGAACAGAGCAGGCAGGTAAAAATCTGAAGTGAATCCTCCACGACGGACCCATTGAGTCCCTTTATAGTTGGCCAAGCGACAGCGGCGTGCGTTGGGGAAGCACCCCAAACAAAGGAAGCTGCCCCAGAGCGCCCCCCGATGGCAGACACAAAAAACACAAGTCGTGAAAACCAAAAGGCTTTCAACTGTGTGGATGGATGTAGGCCAGATATTTTACTACCCGTTGTCGACTGAAGTCCAGGACGTTCACCTCAGGAGCATATACAAATGTTTTAATAAAAAAAAAAGTTAAAGAAAAGAAGCAGAGACAAAGAGTGTTGCCCTGGCCTGGAGTTGAGTTTGAGTGACGGATCCCTTGAGGCTGGACGGAGGGAGGGGTTGCCCGTCCTTTTGGGGGGGTTCTGACGGGATTCAAGTAGGCCCGTCCGTCCCGCCGCAGGACGTGTGGATCAGAGTGGGCGTGGTCTCTTGGTCCGTGTCACGGACGAAGACAACCGCGTCGCCGCTCACGTTGATGAGACACTGAGCCTGGGAGGACGGGGACATGGCACAGGACCCCCAGATGAGCCTCGCTGATCTCAGCGGTCAGTGAGTGAGTGAGTGAGTGAGTGAGTGAGCGAGTGAGCGAGCGAGCGAGTGAGAGTGGGAGAGTGAGTGTGTGGGAGAGTGAGTGTGTGGGAGAGTGATTAAGTGAGTGTGTGGGAGAGTGAGTGAGTGTGTGGGAGAGTGAATGAGTGAGTGTGTGGGAGAGTGAGTGAGTGAGTGTGTGGGAGAGTGAGTGAGTGAGTGTGTGGGAGAGTGAGTGAGTGTGTGGGAGAGTGGGTGAGTGAGTGTGTGGGAGAGTGAGTGAGTGTGTGGGAGAGTGAGTGAGTGTGTGGGAGAGTGAGTGAGTGTGTGTGTGGGAGAGTGAGTGGGTGAGTGAGTGAGTGAGTGTGTGGGAGAGTGAGTGAGTGAGTGTGCGGGAGTGAGAGCGTGCGTGCGTGCGTACCTGGTTCTTGTTGGGGTTCTCCATGAACACACACTCCTTCATGCTGTAGGAGACCACGGCGTTGCCCCCCAGGGCGGCAACATGCGCACGCACCATCGCGAACACCTCCGCTATGAACGTGTGGAGAAAGCCACTCACACCGCCCTCCTGCAGGAACGGACACACACACACACACACACACACACACACACACACACACACACACACACACACACACACACACACACACACACACACACACACACACACACACACACACACACACACGTACAGATCAGCTCCTCCATGGACCCACTCCTTTAGATCCTCCTCCTCCATACACCTGTCTGCCCCCTCTGCCTGTCTCACCACCAGGGAGCGCAGAGCATTCAGCCGCTCGGCTCCCCGTCTCTTCAGTACCACCCCAACTTATCCGTTCCCCCTAATCAAACCCCCACTCAGAACGGTTCACAACTGCCTTTTCCACCTGATGCCAATCACCATGTCTGTTATTATTTATTCCTCTTTCTTCTTCTTTTACAGGGTATCTGCAGGTTTCAGCAAGTCAAACTTAAGACTTTTTAAGACCACCTTGAATGAAATTTAAGACCTAAAACTCGCGATCGTGGGGGTTGGCAACTGACGCGAGCCAACTTCCGAAACGGACGTCTTCCAGCCAACTGTCCTTGTCGCACCCATTGTCGCAGACTAGCTAGCCAGCACCCAGATAACCGTTTATATATGCAGCTAGCAAGAAAGAAGCCTCTCTACATGTCCTTCCTTAAAAGTCCCCGACAAATTTAAGACCTTGAGTTACAGTATTTAAGACCAGCATATGACATTTGTAACGAATTTAAGACTTTTTAAAGCCTTCAATTTAGAAACATGAATTTAAGACTTTTTAAGGGTGCGCGGACACCCTGTTATAATGATCATAGATGCGCCCCCGTACCTCCCGCAGCGAGGTGGTCTCGCGGATGAAGAACATGTTGATGATGCCCAGGTACTTGGTGAGCCGCGTGCCGGGCAGGAAGGAGAGGGGGGTCATCTTCACCACGGTGACCGCCGTGCCCCCCCCGCCGCCGCCGGAGGAGCGCGTGGAGCGCAGCGAGCGGGAGCGCCCCTCCGGGAGCGGGCTACAGCGCTCCGAGGACGAGACTGCACCGGGAACGCCGGGAGAGGAGGGAGGGGGGAGACACCGGCAGAGGGGCAGCAGGGGGAGAGAGAGAGAGGGAGAGAGAGAGAGGCAGCAGGGGGAGAGAGAGAGGGAGTGAGGCAGGGGGGGAGAGAGAGGGAGAGAGAGGGAGTGAGGCAGGGGGGGAGAGGGAGGGAGAGAGAGGGAGTGAGAAATAGAAAAAAAAATATTAAAATAAAAAAAACGGCAAAGGGACAGAAGGAAAGTTTGCAAGAGAGAAAAGCCAGGTGGAAGTATGAAACATAGAATGGATATTGTCGTATAGTTGACGTAAACATTGTGTACTAGTTCTTTGCAGGGGTCCGCTGAGCGTGTGCATGTGACCACGTAGACCACAACCACGTGCATGTAAACAACAACAACAACAATGTGCACGAGTCTCGTCTCGAAAACAACAGCGGGCGACAGAGTGGTAGCGGTGTGGTAGCAACACGCACGCACACGTAGACAGCCCATAGTGCCATGCATTCAGAGCGGCAGGAGGAGGACGGACAGACAGTCACACAGTCTGCAGACAGACAGACAGACCTGGGCACAGCTGCGCGGTGTGTTTACATGTGTGTGTGGCCTTTCTGCAGTGAGGTGCATGGCTGGATGTTTACAGATAGCTGGAGAGGAGAGGAGAAGGGGGTGGGAGGAGGGGGAGGCGGGGGAGATGAAATGGGGAAGGGGACAGCTGTGGTCCGAGCACATGGATCAGAGCCAGAGTGTGAGAGATGCCTTCTACTGCCGTGTTTCTTCTTCTACTGCACAGAGGAGGGGGCTGCATGTGTCGGTACTAAGACTAAGTGACCGCTTGGTCATTCATCGTTGACCACTAATATCTACACTAGAACGAGGCCCGTTTGAGGGTTTGTGGTTTAAGTCCCAAATGGAGGAGAGTAAAAGCAGAGAGAGAAGCCAGGTTCCCTACAGGGGGTTTATTTTAAATGAATTATAGTGAATGCACTTATACCTGGTGAGGTCACATCGCACTCTACACTAGCCAATAGGAGTCCCCCTGAGGGGCGGGGCTTCAGCTTTCACACTCTAGCCAATAATAAGCTGGCGCTTGATTTAGAGTGCTCCGCCCCCAGTGACATGCGGGGAGGGCTGTGTGAGAACTTGCGTGTGTGTGTGTGCGCCTGCACCTGTGTATGTGTGCGCCTGCACCTGTGTATGTGTGCGCCTGCACGTGTGTGTGTGTGTGTGTGTGTGTGTGTGTGTGTGTGTGTGTGTGTGTGTGTGTGTGTGTGTGTGTGTGTGTGTGTGTGTGTGTGTGTGTGTGTGTGTGTGTGTTGTGTGTGTGTGTGTGTGTGAGCAGAGAGTGCGTGTGGGAGGTACGATGTACTGCGTCGGTATAAGGATGATCACCAGAGCGTGCTAGCGACTGAGTCCTCCTACTTGTCTTAACTGATCCTCGTCTTATGGTGTGAGCTTTCAGCCTAATCAGCTCTAGCCAGGTGCTGCATCTGTCTGCAAAGGAACCGTAATCAACCGAGGTAGCTGGAGAGAACACACACACACACACACAGAACACACACACAGAACACGCACACACAAACCACCACAGGCATTCACATGTCCCACCCAAAAAACAACAAACAGAAAACAACCACAACACACACACACACACAGGACAACAAACATACAAACAAACAAACAACGACAACAAAAACAAAAGAAAAACAATATAAGAGGATGATGGGTTTGGTACAGCGGGTAACCTGTCCCACAGAGGATGAAATCAAAACAGAGCAGTGTCGTTGTCATGGGAGCAGGAGGAGAGGGGTGTCAGAGGGCGGTGGGGGTGGGGGGGGGGGGACAAACGGCTTACCTCTGGACGGGCCGCTGGCGTGCTCTGGGACACCTGGAGACACACACCAGGTGGTACGTTACAGCTGCACACCGTGGAGGATGCCCTGTCTCACTGCACTCCCCCGCTCCCGGTCTGTCTGTCTCTCTGCCCGTCGGTCTCCCTCTTCCTGTCTGTCTCTGCCCGTCCGTCTCTCTGCCCGTCCGTCTCCCTCTTCCTGTCTGTCTCGCTATGTCCGTCTGTCTCTCTATGTCCATCGGTCTCTTTGCCCGTCGGTCTCCCTCTTACTGTCTGTCTCTATGTCCGTCTGTCTCTCTGCCCCTCGGTCTCCCTCTTCCTGTCTGTCTCTCTTTGTCCATCGGTCTCTCTGCCCGTCACGCTCTCTCTTCCTGTCTGTCTCTGTGTCCATCTGTCTCCCGCTCTCTCCTTCCCTCCCTACATCTCTCTCCGTCTGTCCCCGTCTCCGTCTGTCTCTCGCTCCTCCTGTCTCTCCATCCGTCGGTGTCTGTCCTTCTGTCTGTCTCCCTCTCCGTCTATCTGTCTCTCTACATGCGACTCCCTCAAGTTCCGACATTTTTGAATCAGAATTTGAGCGAGAGAGGGATTTGGAGTTCCTATCTCTCTAAAGACCTGGGTTGGCCTGCTGGATGCGCTGTTTAAACACATAAACCCTTCTGGATTAGGAAGCAGAGACACCAGGGTCATGTACCGATACGAGAGCCTACGCCATCCTACACCGGGGACACTGGACTGGCGTGAGCTAGACCCCGCCGCACAGAGCTCTACCGGCACTAGGGTGTGCTACAGCCACTAGCGCTGGGCCGTTACCTGGAGAGGACACCATCAACAGGTGGTTTTTGTGGAGCTTTGCGGCCGGTGTGAGTAAAGAGCCCGTACCTGGGGCGGTGGTGAGGGGGCACAGGGCGGGCGGTTAGTGAAACACGGGAGGCCGCTGCCTCCGAGCGCGGAGCGAGGGCCTCAGAGCGCTGAGGGAGGGGTACCTGTGAACTTGGCCGTCAGGTTGCTGATGGCGACGGAGGCGGACTCGGCGCAGAGCTCCATGGGAAACTGCAGCTGGTCCTCGTTCTCACCCACTCCTGGGGAGGGAGGGAGGGAGGGAGGGAGGGAGGGAGGGAGGGGAGGGAGGGAGGGAGGGAGGGAGGGAGAGAGGGAGAGAGGGAGAGAGGGAGAGAGGGAGAGAGAGAGAGCGCGAGAACGAGAGAGTGCGGGAGAGAATACACTTATCATCCACGAGGCAGACTCAGAGTGCTGCACAGAGAATCAGTCATAAAATAAAAGAATAGATAAGTAAAAGAAAACATAGGCAAAGCTACAACATTCATAAAATATATAGAAAATAAAGGCAATGTATTTGGTATCAGATCATGTATCTCTCTGGTATCAGATACTTCACATTCACACAGCGTTTATTCAGTGATTTAGCAGAAAGAAGACCAGAATGTCAACGGAATGAGATGTAGGAGACACACACCACTTCCCCCGGTCACGTCCTATACTGGGTCTCTCTGTTTGAAGCACGCTGGTATTTGATACAGACCTTTGAATACGGCCCTGTCTCCTAGCTTCTCCTGGACCGGTTCCTTATCGAAGCTCATGGCTACCGCCGTTACTGCCACCTAGTGGGGGGGTTGGGACAGGCAGAGCACGTCACACTCAGTGACCCTCGTCCTCAGCCTGGGGGATGAGCGACCAAATGAATCCAGGACATCGAGGAGGTCCCACACCACCGAGGAAGGAGTCCTACCTGTATGAGCTCGTCCTCCGGCACGGCGACCGTGAAGTTGACATGACACAGACAGCACGGGATCATGGAGCGCAGCTTGAAGTACAGACTCTGAGACACGACGACACACACACCACACACACACACACACTCCAGGTTAGTAACAGCAGGGCCGCCGCCGCGTTCAGGAGCAGCACGCGCTGGGCGTAGGGCCCCGAGCGCCAGCCATACTGCCTGACCATCATCACCTTAAGAACTAAGTATATTAACATCAAGCACAACTCCACAGGCACCAGAAGGCTGTTTTGGGTAAGACAAGATAATAATAAGACTGATCGAAATAAGAAAATGAATGAAAAAATGAATAAAATTATAATAAGCATATAATGATGCATAATGGATTCAAGTATTTATACTAAGACTTGCTACATTTAGTTTTTATACTACAGAAGCAACCCTAACCCCATAACACAGGTCCAGTATCACACCCCCAGGAGAGACGGCCTGGGGTACACCAGAGGCTTGTTGGTTCAATCCCTTGGCTCCCAAAGGGAAATCACTTGGAATACTTGAGATAAACTCAAGTAGAAATATAGGAATATAGTTTAAAGTTCTATATAACACATGAAATTACAATTGATCCCTAAGAACAGGCGGTGTTTAGTTTATCGTTCAGCGGGGAGAGGAGTTACCTTTAGCAGGTTCTCACACATGTCAGTGAAGATCTTGTTGAGGCTTTGGTTGGTCAGATTGGCGTTACTCAACCGTAGGACCCTCACTGACGTAAACATCTGGAGGGGAAACAAGCACATCGGAAGGGATGGACATCAGCAAGGCTGCAGAAGAGGTCTGCGGTAAAAGGAGGGCGCACTGGGTGAGTGTTGGGGCAGAACCTGTAGTCCGGAGGTCCAGTTGTGCACCCCGGGCATCACCTCCGTGTTACAGCTGTAGAAGCCTGCAGCCAACAGGACAACTGAGTTAGGGCATGTACAACCATGTTCTAGGCACTTTTATATTTCTATACCATTCTTTCAGGACTGTTTTTATAGCACCAACTCATTACCGGATGTCTGTTTTTAAATTAATATTACTGATTATTTATTCCGATTTTAAGTTATTTGCACAAACGACAAAAAAAGTGATTACCCCTTTTTAATTTCACTGTATGTAAAATGTTATTTCTTTACAAACATGTGACCGATATAAACTTTGAATTGACTTTGACTTCGGGTCCCGATCGAAAGCGGCGAGGAATGACAGGCTGCTACGGAGGGGGACATTACCCAGAAGGCAGTGCTACATACCGGCAGGGGGAGGGGCATCAGTCAGGAGGGAGTGGATGTCCTCCACCGCGTCAGTGTCGTCGATCTGCAGGAACACAAACGCACTGTTCAACACGTGCTGTTGTGCCGTTGTTGATTTGTGTGACGGCTGTGCTTGTAGAACGCCAGTCTGGCTAATCAATACAGACGGCTCCGTTCCGCTCTCCTCCCCCCAAAGGACCAGAGCAACGTTGTACTGGGACGGCTGAGCCAATCACCATCGTTATCTGGGACAATAGAGTAAACACGAGGGCATGTCCTGGAAAGAGTTCAGGCTGTATGGTATGTCTAATGACGTAGTCGAATAATTGCACTTTGGCACCTAAGACGATTGCAGCTTACGCAGACAACAACAGGAAAAAGCGGGAAGGACAGCGGTCAAGGAAAACAACCGTTGATTTCGATGTGGAGTCGGAATGCTAGAGAAGGACTATTGGAGCGAAGCCAACCGCCGTCACAACCCCCACCACCACCCTCGAGACCAACACCACCACCCCCAGCAGCTGCTGCACACACACCTCCAGGACAAAGGCGTCCTTCTTGCCGTGGGAGAGGTCCAGCTCGGAGAGTTCGTCCGAGCTCTCCGATTGAGAGCGGAAGAGCCGGGAGCGTTGCTTGGGTTCCGGGATAGGCGAGCCTGCGGCCTCCTCGCTCAGCTCCTGGGTTAGGTCGAGAAGAAGAGCCGAAGCCGAGCAGAGTTGGACATTACTGACACTATCTACACCCGTGAAAAACCAAAACCAATAAAACACCAACATGTGCATCACACCTTTGTTGAGACTGAAAGTAGCAAGATGGATATGTTAATATTTCACCACTCACAGTCAACAACACAATCAACCACATTGTCAGCCACAAACCAGCAACTGTTAACGTTGTGTGTATGGATCTGGAAGGGTAAGGGCGGAACCAAAGGCACACCACAAAGACACGTATGGGGAAAGTGTGAAGCGGGAGAAGGTTGGTCCAAGTTTATGAGTGAGGCCGGGCTAGTTCAGTTCTATCCAGGATGGCTGCTCTTAAAGAGATGATTCTGGGGCAGGGTGTGCACTCCTTGCTCCAAAGCGGTTATAAAAATAAAAAGGACGTGTAGGTGGTGAAGACGGGGGTTAAAAGAGGTGAAGTATCGGCCATGCGTAGATGCGTCTCACAGCTGAAACTGGGCATGCTCAATACCATGTTTATGCCGTGGAACACCTCTGGGTCCAAGGCAAATAATTTCTTTAATGATCAGGGGGAGACAAGAAGGATAGGTTTTCACCATGTTGCAGAGTCAAAATAACATGTACACGTTCAACACCTGAGCTGATTATTACCTATTAAGACACCTATTTAGAGCAGGAAGACGTTCTACACAATAATACAGGCATGTACCTTAGTAAAGAATTAATCTGCTGCATTAACTGCCAAAGGGCTTTGTACCCCAGCAAACTGTGGGTGACCCATTGTTGGCTTATCCATCCAACCGTTTTAGATACAAAAGGATCTTGGCATTGTTTTCCTTATCAAGATGCACAGGGTCAATTTGGGATGGTTCACTCAGCAGCCAAAGCAGCTATGGTCAGATGAGAACATTTGCGGCACTTATCTGCCTGCATACAGAGAACAGGACAGACCCCTTCGCCATGCCATACCAGATACGTCATCGGGCTCTATGTTAAACAGAGAGTTATGGGTATAGTGCAAAACTGTCCGATATCTTCCTAGAGCTGCAGGTCAATAAACACAGAGAAATGATGGGAGGCTTGAAGGCAGTATCTTGTGCAGCCAGAGTCCTGGCCTGCGTGTCGGTCTCACCGGCGGGTTGATGTGGTACATCTCTTTGTTCTTGGCCATGGCGTCGTTGATCCGCTTCTGAATGGTCAGGACGTGCTGCTCGTTACTCAGGTCCCCAGAGGCCTTCCCCGCGATCTGGATCCCTCCCGGCGTCGGCAGTGCGCTCAGGTACACCCCTGTGGCCGACTGGCACCCAACACAGAGACGTTAGCACCCGCACAGCACATGACTCAACCACACTGCTGTACACACTGACTAGGACCAGGTTAGCGCTGGGTGATCCATCTCATTTTCACAAAACTAATATAATCGATATTATTATTTTTTTCATTAAATGTTTTATAGAAATTGTAGAAAAGATGGATACATATCTGTACATTTGTTTTAGATTTCTTTTTGACCATTTTGTGTATTTTTTTTAAGGCGAAATTTCAAAGTTCTCAGTTACAAAGTATAGGAGAGAGATGCTGAATAAATACATCATGTTTTTAAACTCAAAAATAATCGTTTGAATAATCGTGATTTCAATATTGACCAAAATAATCGTGATGAGTATTTTTTCCATAATCGAGCAGCCCTAAACCAGATTAGAATCGATCAAGGGTTGAACCCTCGAGACAGGAGGCAGACTGAAGACCCACAAGACACACCACACCAGAGTCACACCAGACCAGAGTCACACCAGAGTCACACCAAACCAGAGTCACACCAGACCAGAGTCACACCAGAGTCACACCAGACCAGAGTCACACCAGACCAGAGTCACACCAGAGTCAAACCAGACCAGAGTCACACCAGACCAGAGTCACACCAGAGTCACAGCAGACCGGAGTCACACCAGATACGAGTCACACCAGTCACACCAGACCAGAGTCACACCAGAGTCACACAAGAGACACACCAGACCAGAGTCACACCAGACCAGAGTCACACCAGAGTAGCACCAGACCAGAGTCACACCAGAGTCACACCAGACCAGAGTCACACCAGAGTCACACCAGACCAGAGTCACACCAGACCAGTCACACCAGACCGGAGTCACACCAGATACGAGTCACACCAGTCACACCAGACCAGAGTAGCACCAGACAGAGTCACACCAGACCAGAGTCACACCAGAGTCACACCAGACCAGAGTCACACCAGAGTCACACCAGACCAGAATCACACCAGAGTCACACCAGACCAGAGTACACACCAGACCAGTCACACCAGACCAGAGTCACACCAGACCAGAATTCACACCAGAGTCACACCAGACCAGAGTCACACCAGAGTCACACCAGACCAGAGTCACACCAGACCAGAGTCACACCAGACCAGAGTCACACCAGAGTCACACCAGACCAGAGTCACACCAGACCAGAGTCAGACCAGGACCACGACTCACAGCTAACCCCAGCAACATGTTCTCCCCGATGCTGATCTGTATCCGGAGGCCGAAGAGGGCGTTCATGCTGCGCAGCTTCAGCTTGTTCATGAGCTGTGTGTGCAGCTCGTACTCCATGAAGGGCAGCAGGTTGGAGATGGACGTGGCGTTCACCTCGCCCTGCGCCTTCTTCTTCAGACGACACAGCCTGGGCCACGGCGGAAGACATTGAACAGTTGATGGCCAAAGGTGAAGTGAATACTGGGGGATAGCCCCCCCGAGACCAAAGGTTGGGGGGGCTGTTCAGTGAGCCTGAGGTCAACATCTTTTTAGTATTTACTACACGTCAATACTCTTTTTGCCGGGATTCATTTGTTTTTCTTAGCGGTTATTTTTTTTTATTAGCTTGACGAGACGACCGTCACAAGGACCAAAACAATATCCTGAGTTTGAGATCTCAGTCTTGGGATATTACCCAATATCCCAAGATAGCAAACCAATCAAATTGTTTCATCTTAGGAGGTTCACTGTTCTATATACTAAGCTTTATTATTTTCTTGGATCCAAACATTTTGTTGGCATCCCAATATTAAAAAAAGATATTGAATCGTTCATGCAGTTATTGTTAGAACACTTTTGTAATATGAAGGTGAACAACATACATACATACCTACTGACAAATGGAACATTCTACTGCTGGGAATCTCACCTAGCTTGTATGAGGCAGCCTTTACCGGAGACGGCAGCCTCTGTTGGCAGGTCGATGGTGGTGAATAGAACATCAGGAACCTGGAACACAAAGGCTTCAAACACGTGGAACCGGCCGACTGTAGGGTTAGGGGACACAGCGGCGGGCTGATCTACCGCGTTCACCCGAATATAAAAACAACTTTTCCAGACTTATTTTTGATTTAAAAAGAAAAAGAAGCTTTTTGTGGACATGATCTTGTTTACTACAGAAAATAATTTTATTTTAAAATTCTAGTGATAATAAATTGATTCATCAACACCATTGATTAAATATTTGGATTAATTTGTCACAAAATTTAATCAATGAAGTGCAATGTGTCAATGAATGACTTCAGAAATGAATGAATCAATGTGTCAATGAATGACTTCAGAAATGAATGAATGAATGACAAGTTTAACGGTGTCACTGTTGTGAGGGGCTGCGGACAGTATTTACAAAACACCGTCACAAACTATGGTTTTGGCGCCCTCTAGTGTTCCCCCTGCTTTCCCATGATTTTGTCTATATCGCGGATATAAGACGGGGCCCGAAATATTTTTAGAACAAAAACCTCATCTTCTAATTGGGTGAACACGGTAATATGCGATCCAGACCTTCTGTCGTCTGCACTGGTAGCAGTAGGTCAGCTGGGCTGGAAAGGGCATGTTGAGCTCATCATAGGGGATGTGGCAGAAGCCGCAGCTAGGGGGCGATGGCTCGTCAAACCTGGCACACCCGGAGACAAAAGCAAGTCTGTAGCGTCAGCCACTGCTCCTGAACCCAATCTCTAAAAGATGTGAATATCATAGATGTGTTTTTTAATAAAAAATGAAGCATTCAAGTCCAATCCACCTGTGGTCACCGCTTCCTATGTCCAGACATCCCTCACGCATGTAGCGAGGGTTCAATATGGCTGCCGTCCCTGCTGCGGAGAGAATACACACCTCCTCGCTGGGAGAACAGAGTGGACAAACAGAGAGAGAATCAACTAAATATTGATCAACCCTGTTAGAAGCCGTTTCATATACATTATGCGTCAAGTGGGCCATCATACTATGACCCGGGAATGTGCAGTATTAACTCTGTCAAGTCCAAACAAGGACGCTGCTAGATCTTGAAGGATTTCTGTTCATGTGTTCATGTGTCCGTGTGTTCGTGTGTGTGGGTGTGCGAGTGCTCACCAGATACTGGTGCTCTCGCTGTAGCCCACCACAGCGTGACAGCCCAGCGCTTTGGCGTGGGACTTGATCTCCTGGCGAATCTCTTCCCACCAGGCGTCCCGGGTCTCCGGTTCATCTGCAACACACGTGGGAGCCCGTCACACACACACCACATCACAGCCGGGTCCATCACGCCACAAGCGCTGGCTCATTAAGCCAACATAAACACACTCTTGACCCAAAACAGTGATAGCAGCCATGATCGAAGCATAAGCGAGTCTGATTCGGTTAATATACTAAATTAAAGTTTTGCAATCAGTTGGCAAAAAAAAAGAGGGGATTTCATACTTCATCAGGCTGCCTTCACTTACCAGGAGATCAAATAAACGTTGAGGTTTGCTGATGATTCACATCAGAGCAAGCCGATAACTACTTAACATACTATTAGTCAAATATCGTGATGTAAAACATGATTCAAGACGACAGTGAGGATAGTGATGACGATGTTGATGAAGAAGGCAAGGGTTGGGTTAAGTTCTTTGGTCAGTGTTAGCCCTGACACCTTGAATGTACATTATACTAAACCCCAATTCGATAGTGTCTTTTCAACGCTGTATCTTGGCTTGAGCTGCAGTCTTGTTGGCCATGTAAAACACCTACATTTCTATTGGGTCAAATGGTCTTTTTATCTACTACTCTACCACTGGGATAGGTAAAACGACAGACAGAACCTCCAGGATTTGTCTTAGAATTCGGTTATATGGGCTGCAAGTAAGATTTGAGAGTAGTGAGGTAGAAAGGGGAAGAAGATAGCGAGACTTGATTTAAGCTAAAATAAACGAAATAAGCTCCCCTACATTTCTCCATTATTTCTCCTACCCCCTGTAGGGTGGAGCTATGATAACTCCGGAGGGACAGAGAGAGACGCATGACCACCAATCAGAGGAGAGGTGGGTCAGTCTAAAATCGTAATTGTCAACCACAGCAGATATTTAACAACACTCTGTCTTAAATCTTACATACAGCACCTTTAGCAGTCTTAAGGTCAAAGTCATATATCTAAAATCGTACATTAAGATGCCCTTTTACATGGAATCGTCATCATATTTATGAACAATAAAGGAAGGCAGCAGGACATGGGTGTGTATCAATAGTCGCACAATGCTTCTGCTCCGAGCACTGAATCGGTTTGTAGTTATCTTAGCTCCAGGGTCTGGGTGAGGCTGATCCCCCCCCTTGGGCCCCAAACCAGGGTGTTCCCTTGGAACGGAGGGAGTAAAGAGAAGACCGGGGCATGAGCTGCATTCAGAGTATTGACCTACACCCCATGACCACCTGGGAAGGCCACATGCTGACGAAGCCTCCCCAAGACCCCCAAGACCCCCAGGGAAACCACAGGGGGGGACGAGAGGAAGGACATCAACTGAGGAGAGATGGTGCGACGATGGAGGATGGCCAAGCTTTTTAAAAACACACACAGGGGGGGGGGCACACGTGCACACTCTTGGTCACGTGCACTCTCATGGAAAGATTAGGGCCATATTCATTGAAAGAAGAGTCCAGGGAGCTCAGTTAGGGTTGTGGTGGAACTACGATGCCCTTTTCTCTTCTTTTTTAAGGGCTGCATTTCATGTCTCATTACCCTAAACTAGTCCATTCTGTCCATCGTTCATCCACCATCCATCCATCCATCCATCCATCATCAATGCTGCGCTCCCTTTCAGCATGAATACGGCCCTGAGCCAGTGGTGCACTCTCTGGTGGGGGGGTCAGACCTCCGCTGGACCAAACTGGCTCTGGTCTAGGCAGGTTGGACCCCCTCGCTCACCCAGGAAAGCATTATCATAGAGCTGGGAAAGGGATGGCGGTTGGGGGGGGCGTGCTTGCAACATAGTGCATGCTCAACTCAGCCCAGCACACACACTCACACAGATACCAGGGAGAGTGGCAGCTCACTGAATCATATTAGTCTCAAACTGAACATCCAACCACTCAAACTACCCCCACTCATATCAGTGTTAGGTCCTCGTGGTTAACCGGCCAGCACCCCATCACCATTTTAATATGATGTGCATTTATTCACCTGTATGTCAATTATGGCCCCCACTGCACTCCTGACCATCCCTGGAAGAAGGGATCCCCTACTATGCGTTTCTTCTCAAGGTATCTTCCTTGCTGATTCCAAGGGAGTGTTTTCTTGCCCTTGTGGGGGCTTGGGTAAAGGGGGTGTCATAAATATTTGGCCTGTTAAGCCCTTTGAGACTGTGATGGTGATTAAGGGCTGTACAAATGATAATTGAATTGTGTACAGCAGGGGTTCATTTGCACGGGCAGGCGATGCAGCTTGACTCCCTATTTCGGTTGAACACTGACAAAGGAGGATTGATATATTTTGTTGCCCACTGCCATAACAAAGTGTGGGATGGGACTCTGTGTATGTCCACATCAGGTTTAGGAGCACTTCCCATGTATTTGGGTCTACTCTCAAGTGCACTGCGCTCCTCTACTTCACTGAGCTGCCATTGCTGTGATGGAGGGAAGCAGTAGATGTGGGGGGGTGGGGGTGGGAGTACCTGCAGTGACACTATTCCAGTCTAGCAGTTTGTAAGGGCGCGGGTTACCCAAAGCTGGGCCCGAAAACACCATTAGTACATGGGACAGAGAGCAAAAGAAGAGAAGAAGAAGAAAACAAACCAAGCTCAACACAGAGAGACCGCGCGCACACACACACACACACACACACACACACACACACACACACACACACACACACACACACACACACACACCAGCAGGAATTGAAAAAAACTAACAAGGGGTTGGTGAGGGAAAGGAAGTAAAGATGTGGAAAATATCAAAACACTGAAGAATAAGTAGCTTCTAGAAGTAGAGGGAAGAGGTGGCATGCAGCAGCAGGAGCAGCTTAGCAACCGTACACAGCACATTGAGTGGTTGGACGGCACCAGGGTCATGTGTGAATGGAGTCGGTATCGATAATGCCCGCAAATCAATTCCAACCGATATCCCTGCAACAGAAACCAGGCTCGGGCCTCATGGCCTCATTCACATGTACGGATCTTTGTGTTCCCACAATGCACCCACATACATGCAGCTTAAGTTACAAACAGTGGGAAAAGCGGGTGACCTGACATTTGATGTGTGTGGGGAAAGAAAGATCAAAGAGTTGCAGAACTCATTGTGTCTTCGAATACAAAGCTTGATTTTTCTTTTGTGTGGGATTAAATCCTTGGTGGTTCAAAAACTTAAATCAAGCAACAGCATTCAGAAAGAAAAGGGGTCTACCATATCCCATTAACAAAAATGTAACCCATTAACTCAAAACCTACTGTCTAATTAAGCAATAGGACAGTATGTTTACATGTCTAGTTTTAAACAGCAAGTACAATGGAACAAGTGTATAAAAAAAAATAAAAAAGGCACACAAAATGTGAATAACAGGACACCATTCAGCGATCAGGGGACTTGACTTGAGCAAACACGGCCACACCTAGACAGACATTAGGCCGGCCCAGTCCTTGAAGCCACATAGAACCAGGCAGCACAAGCAGCAGCCGAACCCAGAGTCATGCATCAGCAAAACACCTCACCACACACACACACACACACACACACACACACACACACACACACACACACACACACACACACACACACACACACACACACACACACACACACACACACACACACACACTCGTGAAGTGAAAGCACCCCTCCCATTTGGAAAGAGGAGAGCTTAAATAAACATACAATCCCGGATTTGGGACTTAGTCATGTCAATCAAAAACAAAGTTTACTTGATTGCAAAATACTTGCTGATGGCACACACACACACACACACACACACACAGGAACAAAAAAAATAAAAGTAAGAAGTCTGACCTATAAACAGTGCCTATAAACAGTGCTGATCTGCTTCTATTGGTGTATCCTACAGACTATTAAGTATGATGAAAATAACCTTGTTCATTCCCATGTTGATGAACTACAACAGATACTTATGACGGTTACAAGTACATTTGGTCAGATTAGGTTTGTAGAAAAGTATTTTTGAACCTTACTTTGTGTTCTGGATGGTAAGTGAAAGCGGCAAAATTATTGTAAAAGTATGAAAACCAAGTATGGCTTGATGGGCATTGTAGTCATTGAGAGCTTGTTTTACCAGAGGGTTGATTTATTACAGATTGTAGGTTATATTTCCATTGTCCAGCAAAATGAGAGGATGAATATTCAGGTCAGCGATTTACTCCACAAGTTATATTATGTAGCACCTACTACGTAATCCTTTAAAAAGAGATTATGAAGACACTAGCGCCTTAATACATGTTCCCCCCACACAGACACACGTGACGTATGGGTAAGACCTACCAGGGTTGTGTATGCGGTCCAGGAGTTTGACCGAGCGTGCACTGACCACTCCCCCGACGTGAACCAGGAAGCCAGGGGGGAAGCAGGTTAGGGTGAAGAAGGGGAACTCCTGTGAAGGCAAGGCAGCCACATCAGGACAGGCTCACAAGGGGCCACAGCCACCACGGCAGCAGCAGCGTGGTCTCCAGAGCCCTGGGGCTCAACGCAGCCGCGGAACCCCCCCGCGTTCATAATGACTACAAAGGGAAACATTACGGTCAAATTAGAACTCTGATTCAACTTGACAATGACTCAAAATGCTACTCATGTGCTACATGAACGACAACTGGCCCAGAATGCACTTGGCCACATATTTAGGAAAGAACCGTCATGCATGAACAGGTTGGGCGTGACCCCCATGCAGTCAAAAGGACTCCCTACCTCTACTCTGTTCCATCCCACCTGTGGTCCAATGGAACAGAGTCCTCACAAAGACCTAGACAGCATTGTCCCTGAGATCTGAAAGGACTGGCTCACAATGGAGGAGGATTCTCAGGTTCTTACGTTGGGCTGTGTATCCATACTGCCCATCAGATCCAATCCTTTCCCATCTGAATGAATGCCCTACTTTAGGTTCAGTGTACCATGTGACGGGGCAGTAAACAAGTCCTGCTGCAAACAAATGGGGTGTGCATGTCATGCCGTCTGTCCGTCTGTCTGTTGAGCCATCTTACTGTTTTGTGAACGGCAAGATAAGATCCATGCAATCCTAGGAATCCCTCAAACACGCCAACAGCTAATCTGCTTCCAGGCAGCAGATTAATGCTTCTGCACACAGCAGTGTACAATGCGGAGCTATTGGGACGTCATGTTCTGTCATGCAAGAGTATGGAAGGAATGACCTGCTGTGACCAGACAGAAGGGAGGACATGCCTGGCTCCTTCTTCCTTAGTGGGTGGTGGATAGCAGCTCCTTTTTCATTGGTTCCGCACAGGCGACCAAATCGCAGGAGATTTAAAGGAGAAGGCTGACGTGATTCTATAGTTCTCATAATATATCACAAGCTACCAGAAGCCACAATGCTTTTCCCTGCCAACTCTCCCGACACGCTCGCCTTCAAGTCGGTACACAGACTGAATGCCTGCGAGCTGGAGAAAAAACATTGTCGCTTTCGATGTTTCCCCTTGTGGATTCCGGCACCTCGTTAGCAATGGCAGCATAAAATAAAGTCAGCCTTGTAGCCTTTAACAGAGGGGGGGGGGGGGCAAAACGAAAGAAGAAAGAAAACAGAAACACACAAAGGGCCTCCGTCCCCAAGCTGAAGGGACACCGTCGCCCAGCCTCTCCGTCATGCCCTGGCCGAGCCCTGTGGACCCGGGGGGGGGCGAGCTGGGCACAGAGCAACCCGGTACGGGGCACAGCCGGGTTGCTCCAGCCCCATCCTGCCCTCTCAGATCCACATGGAGGGAGAGGTGGAGGAGGGGGGTGGGGGGTGGAGAGATGACTCAGTTAGGTGGAGGGGAGGGCATCCCATGGCAAGGGGGTGTTAAGGCGGTGGAGAGGGGGGCAGATGGGGTAAAGTGAAGCACACAGCGGGTTGACGGTGTGTGCGTTGAGTATTTGAAGGAACATACCCGGGCGTTTAACAATAAAGCGGAGGAGGAGGCGGCCTGAGAAGCAGGGGTGGTCGTCGGGGGGGACAGAGAGAGGGGGTGGGGGGCCGTTATTCTCCCTGGAGACACCGCTGTGACTGCACAGCTCACGTACAGCAGGCAGCGCTCGCCGTGAGAAGCAGTGAGCCAGCGTGGCTGACACAGAGTGTGTGTGTAGGGGTTCAGAGTTAGCTAGCGCTGGTCAACGTAGAGATGTTATCAATATCATGATACAACTTATTCTATTTGATTGATCGAGATAAATACTCGGGCCTTGGGGCAAACATATATTGACATTTCAGACCAGATTAATATATACGTGTGCGTGTGCGTGTGCGTGTGTGTGTGTGTGTACCCTCTGCTCCAGGGCGGTCTGCGTCTGTTGTCTCAGGAGCATCTTCAGAGGTCCAGCCTCCTTGCCGGCGCTGCCCCCGCTGCCCATACCTGGTAGAGAACAGAGCCCCCACCCTGTCACTCACACACACACACACACAGGACAAGATACGAGATCGGCAGTCTGAGGCCCAATCCCATTTCTACCCCTTCCCCCTTCCCCCTTCAAAACAAGGGGGAGGGGTCAGGGGGAGGGGTCAGGGGTTTGGGCCTTAACCAGTCATGCACAGTACAGTCAACATCCTATTTACTTAATAACCACCAAACGCCTTTCAGTGAGCTGTAACTCAGACAGGGAGGTGTAATTACGTGACTGGTTGGCAGGTACAACCTGAAAGTCGACTTATTTAACAGCCCCTGAACAAACCGGGACTTAGTTAGTCGATGTAATACGATTCTGTTGGAAACACTTCCGACACTTGATACGTTTACACGTTTACACCTCGAGGTACGCGGATACCTGCTCCCTCTACGTCCCAATAATGCTATTCCTGTTTAGACCTGGACGTAGTGACTTAAAGACTCGCATGACGGAGAAACCCGTCACACCGCATGCTTTTATGGGGTCTTCTAGGGGGAGCCGGCGGTCCGGGGGAGAGGACAGACCGTGGCTTCGATCGCCGTGTCTGCTGTACCATGTCATGAAAACGGTGGCCTGTGCTAACGGGGTCGGGGTTAGCGCCTGTGACTGAACTGCTGCCTCACTGTGGGGGGGCAGCGGGGGGGCGCCTGGAGGTGGTTTGGGTGCACACAGCAGTCCTACTATACCAGAGGCTGCTGCCGGCAGCAGGCCTTCACTGAAGGACACGCTCTTCCTCAGAGGGGAGGAGTCTGATTGGAGGGCACAGTGGGGGGGCGGGGTGTCGACTCTGGGGGCTGAGGCATGCCTACAGCCCATTGGCCGTGGGCCAGGAAGGGGCAGGGAGTCTGTGGAGAGAGCCGGGGAGCTGGGACACAGGAAGATCCCAGGCCTGCATCTGATTGGCTGGGGCTTTTCTGTCCAGCAGAAATAGACGGCGGGGAGGACAGAAGACAAGAGGGACACCACAGGAGCACAAAGAGACAGCAAAGAGGAAGGAGGGTGGAAAAACAGCAACAAATAAGCATGAGAAAAAGAAATGATGAGAAATACAATGGATGAAGGCACGACCTCTGAGTGAGTGAGTGAGTGAGTGAGTGAGTGAGTGAGTGAGTGAGTGAGTGAGTGAGTGAGTGAGTGAGTGAGTGAGTGAGTGAGTGAGTGAGTGAGTGAGTGAGTGAGTGAGAGAGCTCAGAGTATGCATGTTTCAACCCAATGCTCCCATGGCATGCCACCAGGTGTGAGGTAGATTAACCTTACGAGCCGTTTTGAAAATCTGCCCCCCCTATGACATCACAGGTGGGCGTGTCCACCTAGATGTGTTCTGGATAGATCAGTCCACCAGCCCACCCAGTGGACAGTAGCAAACGTTGCTCATCTATCCGTCACACATCTAGGTGGACACGCCCACTTGCGATGTCATAAGGGGAAGATTTTCAGCTTGTAACGGCTCATCACACCACACCCGGTGGCATGTCATGGGACCTTTTAACCAATGCAATGGACCAGCTCAGACTGCTGCTCAACACGTGTTCTACCCGAGCAGGAAGAGTCTATTCTTGCAATCAGCTGGCATTGCGATTGCTTGGAAACAAACGACATGCATACCCAGCCAAGATCTTCCGGGCTCAGGGACAATTGTCCCTAAAGTAGAGTACGGGAAATACTATCGAGGAAGTGTCACACTCACTAGATGGAGAGAAAAGATGGGGACAAACAAAGGAAGGCAGTGTGAAACAGGAGAAGGGGAGATGCCTAAGAGAGCACCAGAGAGGAGGAAGGGTAGCTCGAGGGTCACGAAGGGTGGCATCAGGGGCGGGGGGGGGGGGGTTGGACGGCTGAGCTCTTCCCTTCTGGTGAACCGTCAACATACCAGTGCTGTACAGGGCTTTTATGATGCGTCTGTGAGTCAAAGACTTGGAATTCGTCCTTGTTGTAGGCGAGGTTTCGATAAGAGCTCACCTGTGGACTGAGTGACTCACTTTGGAGGAAGGCCCCTCAAGCCTGAGATCAACCAATAAGGCTAAGCCACCTGGGCGCCTCTTTCAGAAGGGAAGATGGACTTTGAGACCTGTGACTCTTTGCACTACAATGTAGGCCGTATACTACCGACGAAGAAGCATCCACACACACACACACACACACACACACACAAACACACACACACACACACACTAGGGGTTGCATGACTTCAGATTTTTTAAAGTCGACTCTAATGTGATGAAAGTCGAGTCGACGTCGACTAGTCGCTGATGACGTCATTCATATTTTTTCCGTCATAAACAAAATCACAGGAGGGAATGTTTCGCAACAATCTGTATTAATTGACAACAGCATGCATATAAGTCAGAAATCAAACATCAGGAATATCAACAAGAAGCTGTAAATCAGCTTCAGCAAATTTGCTGCCGTCTTTTCTGTTACAGCAGTGCGTTTGGTGAAGTCGCTGATTGACTGCTGCCGCGAGGATTTAGTCCGTTCTTCTGATAGCAGCGGGTGCTTTTTCAAATGGGTGTGCATACTACTCGTACTTTTGTTGTATTTAAGTGTCGACTTGCATATTTTGCAAGTGACAGTGCTACTCATCTCATCTTTGGTGAAATATTTCCACGCACTTGACGTACCGCTGCTAGTTCGCCGCACCCACCAGCCTCCTCACCTGCTGTTCTCTCTGACACCCCGTCCTGACATACAGCGATGCGACAGCGACGCGAGCGAGCGAGGAAAAGTGATTAGAATGTGTACTTTTCAATGAGCCTGTCCTTACGTGCCGCGAGCGACGTCGCGCCGTCCAGCGATGTCGCTCAACCCTGAATTTATCGCTCGCGTTGTCTTTATCTGGACGACATTTCGCGGCGGTGTCCCGCCCCTAAACACTTCTTATTGGTTGATAAGTACACGCTGCTTCCTGTTGAATGTGTTTACATCCCTCGATGATTTGATTGGTTTGGATTCTTAACCAATAAAATACACTCGCGACAAAATCGTCACGCTGCATATCAGGACACCCTCGCGCGAGTTTTTCGCCGCCCGTTTCGCTCGCTCGCTGTATGTCAGGACGAGGTGTGAGGCGTCCATGTTGCACTGGCAAAATCACGTGACCGCCGACCTATAACCCTTGACTAGTCGACGTCACACGCAAAACGTCACTGTAGCTGTTAAAGTCGACTAGTCGATGCAACCCCTAACACACACACACACACACACACACACACACACACACACACACACACACACACACACACACACACACACACACACACACACACACACACACACACACACACACACACACACACACACACACACACACAGCTTTGTTGGTAGTATCCCGGCCCCATTGAGACCACTCATCTCTGCACAGGGACATCCATATGTATACCGTTTAACTAGTTTAGTTGGAGGCGCACCAGCCCATGGAGAATGAGGGGGGGGGGGGGGGCTCCACAAAACTACAACTGTAACTTAAGACACACACATACAGAAATGCAACATAAAAAAAACACAGAAAAAAATGATGGTAAATACAGAAATCATAACCGTAGGGTGGCACCAAGGTGGGGTCGGGGGGGGGGGTGTGGTTGGGTGGTGTGGGGCGGTGGGGGGGTGGGGTCTTACCCATCTTGGGCGTCAGACTGAGGTCGGTGTCAGATGAGGAGGACTGCCGACTGCATGGCTTGGAGGAGGAGAAGGGGGGAGGAGAGGAGGAGGAGGAGGGGAGCGCTCGGAAGGGAGTCAGGGGGCCGGAGGCCGTGGGTGGGTCCTCAGTGAACACAGGCCTGCCGGGAGAACACCACACACACACACACACACACACACACACACACACACACACACACACGCACACACACACGCACAGCCGTCACCGCTCCCTTCAGTGCTGGTGTGAGCCCTGTGTCCGTGGGGAGTGAGGGGGGGGGGGGGTGTTGAGGTGCTACTGATGGCTGGATGGTCAAACACAAAAGCAAGCAAATTAAAAGCAAGTTAAATGGAGAAAAAAAAAACAACGACAACTAAAACAAAACTCAACCACACCAAATCAAAAACACGGGAGCAACACAGAAGACAACACGTTAGAGGAGGGGGGGGGGGGGGCAGTGTCAGAGCCTATAGAACCTGGAGGTATCAGGTATCTGGCCCTCAAACCACATCTCAGGGGCCCTTAATCCTGCCCGGGGCCCTCGCACAGCGCAGCACTAAGGGCTACTGGAGGTCCAGACTGCCACATAGGCCGGGTTCCAACCCACACAAGAGTTCAGGGGAGTTGGCACGGTGTGGGTGTGAGGGCTTTGGGGCTTCCTGGGACATCGGTGGAGGGAGATAACCGGAGGCCCGAGACCCAAGCAGTGGACTGTGATCAAGAGTCAACGCCGAATGGGCCCTGCACTGAAGACCGGCCTTCTTTAAGATCATGACCATCAACTGGTGTAACCCTTCTTCTACTCTCAGTCGTACATCCTACAACCCCACCCCCACCCCCGACCCCCACCCTGACCCCCACCCCCCGCCTAGTCCAGAGGGCTCCCTGGCTGCCAGTGCATACCAGCGAAGATGAGGGTGGGGACAGAGACAGAGAAGTTCTGGGACAGTCTCTGGGCGCTGCAGGTTGAGTGTACTGGACTGTTGTGGGTGGAGCGACATCCATGGGCCAGGGGAGACCTGGACCAATCAGTGCACAGGGAGGAAGAGGGAGGAGCAAGAGGAAGACGCAGAGCAGGAGAGAGAGAGAGGGACAGACAGGCAGATACAGAGAGACAGATACAGAGAGAGAGAGAGGGGGATAGAGACAGACAGGCAGATAGAGAGAGACAGATACAGAGAGAGAGATGGGGGATAGAGACAGACAGGCAGATACAGAGAAAGAGGGGGATAGAGAGAGACAGACAGGCAGATACAGAGAGAGAGGGGGATAGAGAGAGACAGACAGGCAGATACAGAGAGAGGGTTGGATAGAGAGAGACAGACAGGCAGATACAGAGCACAACATTGCAACAAATACAAAGAGAAAAAAAAAAAAAAAAACAGCCAGGAGAAAAACCTCTTACTGTACTTTCTTTCTACGGTGCATTATATTGTTGAAAAAAAAAGACAAGTTAGTTAACTTGTCTTACAGGAATTCACTCAAGCTCAATGCGGACACCAAAAGCAGTTGTCAGGCACACATGCAGTGGATAGTGCATCCCTTTGTCTTGCAACCTTTGATACCAGAACAATGAAATACACATTTGATTAAAAGGGCCTTTTAGGGTGGTTGAGAATAATCAATTATTTGTTCATGCAAACATTTTAACATAGTAGTCTATGCTATTCATTCAACGGTTTCTAAATTCCAGGAGCCTGTCCCAAAGACAGGTCGGTACTGCTGATCAAAGCAAACAGAATCCTAGACTTATAGAGCCGAACCAGTCTACTAGGCTGAACTTAACAGCTTAACCTGGTTCATAGAAGAAGAATTCCTCTAATCATATTAAATATCCAAAGCCTAAAATAAGTGTTCAAGCCTAAAGCACGGAATCCTACAAGAAAAGACCCAAATTATTGCTTAATAGTCTGTTTTGTATATACAAAACAGTTACATGTGCGGTCTTTGTGCTTTGTTCAAAACCGGTAGTTTAAAACAATGTGATTCTAGTTCTTGTTTGTGTAGTGCTAAAATGTGAGGAAATATATAGTCTGGCCAAACTACAATACCCAAAGCTGGAGGGGGAAGAAAGGAAAGTAACTGAGCAAAGAGTCGGAAGAGGAAGATAGAGATTTGCCCCGAGAGGAAATTCAACGACCCTACAACCTTTTCAGGTGAAATAATTAAATTGCTAATACAGGCAATGTTGCAACCACAATATACTATCATAAGCAGCTTCAGCCCCTCCAAGTATGAACAGGTAAGGTTAGGTAAGGCAATGCAGCCTCAGAGCTCCTTCATGACCGTGTTGGCAGACCAGAACAATTGATTATTAGCTCATAATAATCAATCAATCATATTATTCAACCAGGAAAAATATGATATTTTGCCCATCTCTAGTGGCTATTGAGAGCCCGTTTTGAATAAGAGCCACGCCAAGAGAAGCATGTGAAACGGTGACCAATCAAGAGTCCCCTTCTTCAGACCTGGCCTCTTGGTCAAAGGTTTACTTTTGTATATTCTACAAATGCACACTGAGAGGAATGACTGCGACCAAGCAACCAAATGCAAATAATTCACTTGGCTGACCAGGACAGCGTCTGCGTGCCCTTCCCAATGCTACCCGTGCATCAACCCCCTTAATGCACGGAGGAAGACGGGCGTTTGGATGAGGTACGCTGCCGGCAGCCAGCCTACAAGCTATGCTAACATGTGTGCATCCACTGGTGTATCAGACATATGTCTTATGCGCACGCATTTCCGATGCATTAGTGAATTAACAGGCGGACATGGCATTAACATGTGGGACGCATGCGTGTTGGCGCGGCACACTCCTCTCGGTGACAGAATGCTTGAAAGAAGTCTTGGGTGCGTTCACTGGAGTCATTGGGTTGTCTGGACCACATCTCCCCGCCAGGGATGACTAAGGTCCCCGACTGGGCACCGTACAGAGCACAGTCACATGCAGCAGGTGTGTGGAGTTCCATGCAAAAGCATTTTGAATGCAGACAACAAGCGAGGCTTAGGACTGGCTATATGCGTCTAGAGGATATGATGTACACAGTGGTGAACAAAGCATGTCTCTGACACACACACACACACACACACACACACACACACACACACACACACACACACACACACACACACACACACACACACACACACCACACACACACACACACACACACACACACACACACACACACACACACACACACACACACTACTCACTCCTTGCAGTCCTTGGATGGGGAGTTGCAGGCGTTTGAGGCGGGGGCCGTGTTGGGGTGCGTGTGTGCGTTAGCGTTGGCCCCAGGGCTGAGTTTGTCCAGGGTGCACGCTGTGCCGATGGCCCGGACCACAATGCCTGACTCGCCCTCCAGGTCGAAACACTGCAGGTAGCCCACCACGGCATTCCCACCCATTTCCAACACCTTCAGCCCGATCTTCCTCTGTAGCTCCCCTAGGAGCCGCGGGAGACAACCACACGGTCGTGAGATCATCAACTACAGCTGTACTACACCAGGGAGCGAAAACGGACACCCAACAATCCACAGACAGGTATATATCATATAACGTAAACAAAATAGGAACATGACATAAACTTTGCAAATATTAAACAAAAGAAGCAGTTTTGAAGTACTGCCTCATTTCACAATCCAGGGGAAAATCAGTGTTCAGAAACGGTTGACATTCGCTCTACCAGACATGAGGGAGATGAGTCTCTGGCGGGCTTCATTGGAGGCCCTCGGGGTCCTGATGCGGTCGATCCACTGGTACTCCGGGTCTTCGTTCACCACCAGCTCTTCCACAAACCCGTGGACCATGGCAGCTCGATAGCACAGCGGAATAGATGTAGCTGTTAGAGCACACGACGCCCACAACAGTCAGGTCCATTGATTACCACAAGGGTCAAACTCCTATTCCTGCACCATACACTTCAACGCTCTACCACAACAACAGACAGACAGACAGACAGACACATAGACACACAGACACACACAGACAGACAACTCACTGCAGAAGAATTTGACCCCACACGAGGACTGTCTGAAGCGGTTCAAGTCGTTGAAAAGATCCACTTTGACGAGAACGTTGATCTCTCCTCGGATACCTGGAGGAAGAGTGAACAGCTGTGAGCAGTCATGAACACATTTCAGAAACACAGTGGGTCATGATGATGATGATGATCTACCATGGATGGTGTCGTAGATTGGGAACCAGCCAGAGATGACCGAGGCGGCCTCGCTGCATAGCAAGGGGTCGATGTCGATGTACACTTTTCCTATGGCGTCGTTAGCGCTGTATGTATCGTGGTCCAGGACTGTGATCTGCAGTGGCTCGTCCTGCAGGTCCTCATCATCAACCTGCAGGGGAGAGAGGAAGAGGGTTACTCAGTGGGAGTGGATTCATTCATGGAATTAAATTTCAGGGGTCAAACATTTTGAAATGCTCCAAACCTCAAATTTGAACCATTCTGAGTTCCACTGTGGGTTTAGACACTTGGGATAGACATCCGTTTTAAAAGTTGTGTTACCGAACTTGACCTGCAAGACATATGGCACATGCGTTACAGAGTTAGTCAGCATATTGAATTAGAAAAACAATTGTATTGATATTTCACAGTATCTTCATACATAATCAACATGAAATGTCAATTAAATAACAAGAATATACCAATATCGACCCATTTTATTTAAAAAAAACAACAACAAACGATGCTATCATTGGTATTGGGTCATTAATATAAACAGTGTAGTGTGATTGGGCAAACTGCTACCATTACTGATGATCTTAACCCACCTCCACAAATGCATCGGTAAGGTCACTGGCTCGGTCCATTACGGGCAAGTGGCGCCCCGCAACAATTTTGGCTTTCAGCTTCCCCGGCATGACTGCGTCTCTATACAAAATAAAACAAATGCATTGATCACATGGACACAGACAGCCCTGTGTTTAGGCCTGACAGAGGCACAATTACCAAAGTGAATGTCAACAGCCCAGCGAACTTGACAACACACAAACACATGTTGATGCCCATCAGGAGCTGTCACTCTCTCCCTCCAGTGATTCACAGAGCAGGCTGCATGAGATGCTAGCTAGCTGTAAGCTTTAGTTTGTTATAGATTTTTTTTTTGCACCGTTTGATTTAGATCTTTTTTTCCCCCCCCACCTCTCCTCAGCGAAGCTAACCATAATAGCAGACCGCCCGTTATCTCTGCTGGCAGTGACATTGAGCACACACAGCGTGTGGCCGTGATCGGATAATGGGGCTAACGTTAGCAACCACATGGCTAGCAGCAGCAGGGAGAGCAGCTTACTGCATTGCAGCTAGCCCACAACAGACTGGCAAATCAATTAAAACAGCGGGCATCCTCTCCAAGTAACATCCCCGTATCAATGCATACAGTGTATTAATGCATACACACATCCTTACCAATGTCTCAATGTCGAAAGATATCTACCGGGCCAGCAGGCTTGTTCATGAAAGTGATGACAGCCCGCCAGACTGACCTCCGCGACGCTTCCATAACACGGGACGATTCGCTTCAAAAGACCTCCAAAGATACATGTTATGATCCAGGAATCTACGGAACTAACGGCGTGCTACTTTACACCATGATGTTTCGATACCTGCACATGACAGCTATTAAACGTTGACTGTATTCATCTTAAACGCGTCCCATTTGATCCCTGCTTATAGCCTCGTCATCAGCGGTGGGCGGGCGGGCTCGGGCTGCGGCGGCTCGAGGTAAACGGACTTCCCGGTGTGCAGTGTGGTCGGTCGGGACATGCGCAGTGGGCCTGAAGTTCAGGAGGGACCAGTGAAGAACAATGTTCTGCATTTCACTCTGGTTTTAATCGAGGAACACACACACACACACACACACACACACACACACACACACACACACACACACACACACACACACACACACACACACACACGTTCTACTGTGATATAATATTTATCTGGTGAGCAAGTGTGGAAATTAGCATGAGCCCATTTTATCTGCAAATAAACTGCCGATGTATATCCCTACTGCTGCAGTGTTATCCTTCCTTATCCTTACAGTAGTAGTGTACTTATATACTTATGACATGACAGTAGCCCACAGGGCCCAGAGCTTTTCACAGTGGCTAGACTTGAATCTCGGGTTGAAGCGGAATGAATAGAATGCAGTATTTCTTTTAATTATTTTAACTTGAAGTAAGTCCTATTGAAGGGAGGCACCAGTATGTGTGGGAAGTCAAGTGGAGGACTCTTGAGTTAAACCTCAGCTGGAAACAGCACCACTATACCTTGCTTTAACATTCCCTGTAAGGTGTGCCATTAGGCTCAGGAAGGATGAGCAGGTTTCCCATTCCCTCTCTGATTCAGTCAGTAGTAGCCTCATTCCAGCAGCGACGCTTAGCTATGATGACGACAGGACCAAGTCAGAAAGATGGTCGAAGATTTTAATCTGTCAGGCAAACCTTGATAGATTGGCACACGAGGTGGAAAAGTTCCTCCCCGTTGGCAGGTAGGCCATAGATTTGTATATCTTCTGCAAGTCATTTTGCAAAGCAGAAGGTGACATGCTATGATCACCTTTAAGACTTGATCCACTAGCACTAATATAGTAGTTATAATACTATACTAAATGTAAATTAGTTTGGATAGTGATGATCTCACTTTAAAATATGGAAACATATACCAGCCATCCATGTAGCAATGTGTAGGCTATAGAAAATGTGCATATTCCATAAAAAGTACAAAACGTTTTAGAAAATAATTTATAACCAATTTGTCAAGACAGTGTATTGGAAAATCTTCACCTGAGAGACATCAGAACATAACAGATATACAGATATATATTATATATATTATATATATATATATATATATATATATATATATATATATATATATATATATATATATATATATATATATATATATATATATATATATATATATATAGAGATATAGAGAGATATATATATATATATATATATATATATATATATATATATATATATATATATATATATATATATATAGAGATATAGAGATATAGATATATATATATATATATATATATATATATATATATAATATATATATATATATATAATAGCATCCTCTTTTTGATTCTAAAAAGGCACAACTTTCCCTGTGAAGTCAACTTTAATTTAACAAAAAAGATTTGAGTAGCCCAAAAATTGTGGATAAAAGAATCATAAATTATTACTAAATCAGTAACATTTTGAAAAGTGGAGAATAGTGAAAATGCATGAATTAACAAACTGCCATTGAGCTGTAAAGTACATTCTGGCTGGCGTTGAGGGTTCATTACAGAGGAAGAGTTCTGTACTGGAATGTAGCATATTTCATTAGCTGCCCATATTCCTGTCTTCACATAAGAATTGATAAGATGACATTTAAAGTTTGAACAGTTCACTTTATGCCAATATCTGTGTCTGAGCGGAGAAACAAACAAAAAAAGAACAGCTGGAGATGTTTTTGGGGAATATTTGCTTTGGGCAATGGTTTAGAATAGTTTCCCTAGTTCAAGGTTGCGTGCCCTCATTCACAGAAATGTATTTTTAAACGACGTGTTCCTCAAATATGAAGGAGAAAAGAAAACGCACATGTGGCATTCACATTTGAGGGGAAGGCGTGACTGATGTGAACATATTTGAGTTGGTAAGACCAACATCATCAATCATCGATCCATGCTCCCGTTGGTGCGCTGACGCAAAGGCCTCTTCCGAACACCCGTTCAATCCTCTGAAAGTACATTACTGGGGAAATATAAAAAACTCTGGATAGTAAAATAATTCCTTATATACATTACAATGTCTCCCTTATTTCTTGAGGATAAAACACAAAAATAAAATCTCAGTAGGATTGGTGTAATAAATACAAACAAGCAGACGAGTTGTGCAGCATCCGGTTCAAGTCATCCACAGGCAGATTGTCGCATCACCATGTAGGGGCCTGAGCTATAATAAAAATAACAATACACTTAATTTATAAAGCGCCTTTCCAACCAACGGGTTGGATGGGGAGCCAGTGTTTCAGGCGTTCAGGGTTTTGCTGGGCGCTCTGGACAGGACTCCATGCGACGGCGCAGGCGGGAGGTGATGGCGGTTTCAGTCACGGAGTCGGACAGTGACGGGCGGAGTAGGGAAATGTTTTTGAGGTGAAGGAAGGAGGCAGGTTTGGTGATTTGATCTGGGAGGGTAATGTTCTGGGAGTGTAACGGTTGTGCACTTCCCGATCAGTAGTATCTCCTGTGTGGTGTGCCCCATCCACCGGGGGGCACCGGGGGTACAGAGCTCAACCCTGAGAGCCACGAGGGTCGTCCCAGCCAACGCCCTCAAAACACCCGGGAAGCCCGGTCCGTTCCCAGGGTGCATTGCGGTGGCGTTAAAAGTATTGCGGCTGCCACTAGTGCAGCGTGGCGCTGGGGATTAGATTAGATTCACTTTATTGTGAATCTAATCTAATCTACCTCTGCAGGTGGAACCCATGCCGTGGCAAAAGGTTCACCTGGATTTGGACATGGTGCGGCGGTTCCACATGCCTCTCTTGGAGTGGTAGTAGTGGAAGAAGTTCCTCAGGTGTATCCTCTCCACCTCCAGACCTGACTGGAGGATTCTGAGGGGGAGAGAGAGCCAGAGAGAGAGAGTGGGTGACGCCGTTCAACGAGAGATGGAGAACTAAACATTAGATTGAGTAATAACCAGATAACATATTAAACCCTACCCCGACCTATCCAAGGGTTTTTCAACCTGCGGTATGCATACCACTGATAGTACGCAAGGGTATTGCAGGTGGTGCGTTGGAATTTACTCAGATAATACACACATTTACATGAATAGAAGAAAGTATGGCAAAATGTCCCATGAGCCCAGATGAACAACATAGAAAATGGAATGCATTTATACCAGCACTGCATTTGTAAGCAGTGGCCACTCGAAGCGCTTTACAATATTGCCAAACATTTACCTATTCATGCTCACACATTCACACAACAATGGCGCGGTCCAACGTGCAAGTGCACATGCACCTTCCAGTCACCCCGCTCTGCCCTCTGAGCCACATGCCGCCTCTGTCCCTAGGTTAGAAAAGCCTAACGGTTACCTGTCGAGGAGCTCCCAGTCCTCTCCTCCCCAGCGGTCCGTGAACTCCCTGGTGTTCATTCCTCCAGCGGCCAACAGATCGGACTTGTAAACACTCAGCAGCCCAAAGCCATTCACCTCCCAGTAGCCTGCAAACACACACACAACACACACACACACACACACACACACACACACACACACACACACACACACACACACACACACACACACACACACACACACACACACACACACACACACACACACACACACACACACACACACACACACACACACACACAATTAATGTTTGGTGTTAATATTCCATATCATATTGAATTACTGATAGTTTAGTTAAAAGGTACCATCCCGGGCGGCTCGTTTTGTGGCAAAAATATAAAAATCTGAGTATATCGGTTAAGTATTAGACAGTAATTGATCACGTTAGTAATTTGACATATCAATGACGTAATTTGGTCATCTGTGTAAGGAGTAGGGGCTAAAAATTGGCCGACCAATCAAATTAGTTTCAGACAACTTTGGTTGGATGGCCCGTCTGTCAGTCAACGTGCACGCTGTTCTGCGCATGCGCACTGGTATGCAAAGGGGGGGGCGTGGCTTTTGTGATTCCTGATTGGATGGAGGGGAGGGTGTGCAATTCGAAAAATAAATCGTTAGTCCAGTAAATCCAGCCGCCCGGGATTGTACCTTTAAGTGGAGTGAGTAAGTGAGTGAGTGAATTGAAGTGAGTGAAGTGTGTGCGTGCGTGCGTACCTCTGGGTTCCTGGGGCGTGGCTCCACAGTCGAGTCTCATGAGGATGGGCGCGAAGGCCATGTAGCCCTCCACGCAGTGCTTCCTGATGCTGTCCAGGATCGCCATGGGGAAGTAGACGTGGAGGTCACACAGGAACACGATGCTGTGGTCGTCCTGAGCAACGGAGAAGGACGAGGAGGAGGAGGAGGAGGAGGAAAATAAATGCATGGCGAGGGTCTACCACAACTAGACCGGGACCCCCCCCCCCCCCGCCGTTCTGCCGGCGATTTGAGTTGGCTCTGCACAAGGGTCTGGAGAAGAGCAAGACGTTTCTTTCTGCTTCCGATGCGTTTTTTGCGCGTGAGCCAATCACCGAGCTGGCTTTTCCCCCTGGCCCGTATTGGCAAGCAGCCAATCGCACAGAGTCATTTGAACCGTTGATCCCGCCCTCTTGAGCTGAAGAAAATGACAGCAGCTTCCCCCAGACCGAGCTCAATCGTAGATTGAGCTCGGTCTGGGGGAAGCTGCTGTCATTTTCTTGGTCTGGCAATAGCCCGGCTACACCACAACAGTTCCCAACCTTTATCACCCCATGGCGCCATTTGTACATCTAGCAATTGCTTTGCTACCCAAGCTCATAGGCTTCCCTTCTCGTTGTACACACAGGAAGTTGGTTAAGAATGATTAGTTTGAGCCAGGATGTGATTCGTGGCTGGGTGGAATCAAAGTAATGGTTGTGTTGTACGCGTCGCTCACCGTGATGAGGTCAACGCCAGCCTGCAGCCCGGCGGCACGCTGGAAGTTCCCGCTCAGCTTCAGGTATTCATACCTACAAAGAGCACAAACATTAATAAAAACACACTTTAACTATATAATAGTGGATACACAGACTGACAATGAGAATTCAACTTAGTAGTAGTAGAAGAAGAATCATAAGCAGACATACTGAGGGAGGGAGGCCTCCTCCAGGGTCTTTCTTCACATCCATGTCTGTGCTGTCGTAGTCGACGATGATGAGGCTGAAGTCACGGTCTCTGGTGAGGCGGTACAACGCCTCCATGTCCGATATGAGCTGGATGACCCAGCGGGCCTGGTTCTTCACTGGGACACACATGAGCACATTTTGAAGTGATGGAGGAGCACAACAAACGTAGAAATCTTAGAAGGTAGGGGGTGTGTGTGTGTGTGTGTGTGTGTGTGTGTGTGTGTGTGTGTGTGTGTGTGTGTGTGTGTGTGTGTGTGTGTGTGTGTGTGTGTGTGTGTGTGTGTGTGTGTATACCTGGTACAATGAAGTGGACAGTGGCAGTGGGGTTCCACTGGAAACCCAACGGGTTGCACAGAATGACATCCGGGACGGACCGAAGGGGCGGTAACCTCCTCCTGGGTCGAGGCTTCTTCCAACGAATCAGACTGTAGACGTAGTGCGACAGGCGGCGCAGCTGCCCACTGGGGTCCTTCAGCTCCAGCTCCAGGAGGTAGCGGCTGCCCTGGGCGCGGTCCACGCGCTTCTCCACGTTCACAACCCGAACCAGAGTGTAACGCCTGGACACACGCGAGGGGCCAGAGGCAGTGGTGAGCGAGGACACTGGGGAATCATTCTGACTGGATCCCTCTCTCTTCTGTTTATCATCCTTATTATGGTGTTTTTATACTAGTACCAAGTCTATTTTTTAAATAGTTAGAACATACATGTCATAACTTGACCCTTTAATGGCAAAAAAAAAAAAATTATTCAATCAATTGAAGCAAAAATGTTTCCATTTCTCAAGATATAAATGCCAAATATTAAGTTGAAGTCATCAGTCATTAATTAATCAGACCTCTGATTAATTAATCAGACCCTCGGTCACATGTCTATGGGAGATAACATGGGATTAGTAGCAGCTGCTACTTCCTCGCCACCTCCAGAGTTTGTTATGTACCATCATTCCAAAGCCCCGTGTTATCTCCCAGAGACATCTGACCGAGGGAACCCGAGCCCCGGAGGCTGGACTTATCCTTCAGAGGTCTGTCCCAGCCCTGCAGCGCTGTACCGACCTAAAGCGCCACAAGTGGCCCACGAGAGGCACACGGGCACATACCCCCGATGCATGAGGCTCAGCTTGTCCACGTAGGTCCGGACGACGGCCTGCGCGTCGCCGGGCTGCAGCAGCATGTTGCCCGACACGTTGCAGTTCAGGTCGATCCAATCGGAGCGCATCAGCTGCAGGTCCAGCTGCTCCGCCTGGAAGGTCTGGCTCCACACCACCTCGGGGTCGAACACCAGCGGCGCGGGCTCCTCCGGCTCGTAGCCGGGGTCCTCCTCATCGCCCTCCTGGTCCCACTCGGATTGCCTCTTCCCGCCTCGGAGCAGCACCCCGGCGTCCCCCTCGTCCCCAAACGCCTCCGCACTCCTGACGACGGTGGAGATGTCCGTGGGGTTAGTCCCCGCCCTCTTGGTGAGGTTTTTTGTTGCAGGGTCGGAGATGATTGCGTCGGGGTCTCTGTAGGGCTTGGCACGAAGGGGGGGGAGGTCTTGGTGGGGGTCTCTGTAGGGCTTGGCACGAAGGGGGGGGAGGTCTTGGTGGGGGTCTCTGTAGGGCTTGGTACTGGGGGCGGGGAGGTCTTGGTGGGGGTCTCTGTAGGGCTTGGTACTGGGGGCGGGGTGGTCTTGGTGGGGGTCTCTGTAGGGCTTGGTACTGGGGGCAGGGAGGTCTTGGTGGGGGTCTCTGTAGGGCTTGGTACTGGGGGCGAGGGAGGTCTTGGTGGGGGTCTCTGTAGGGCTTGATATGCGGGGCAGGGAGGTAGGGGCCTTTGGCACGTTTTGAACGGGAGGCAGAGAGGTCCTGGTGGGGGGGCGTCCCAGCGACGGCCTGCTGAGGGACAGAGCCGTCCTGGCTGGCCTTCGGCGGTACCCCCGTCGGCACCTGCAGCTTTCCCCCTCCACCCTTCTTCACCGATTGTCTCTTCCTCTTCCTCTTATAGACTACCGGATCTGCCGGGGGAGGCTGCTGGGTCCCCGCAGGCCGGGCCTTCGCCCTCTGGGACGCGTCCCCCCGACCGCGCCCCTGCTCTGCGTCCCGCGGCCTCGCCTTCTGCCGCAGCGGCCGCCTGTTGCCCGTCAGTACGGTCCTCGATTGAGGCGCCACGATGGGTTGGTGGACGCCGCGTCGCGCCGCTCCTGGCCGGGCGCGTGGAGCCGCTGCGTCCCGCCGCCGGGCCGAGGCGCGGGGCCCTGCGTCCGAAGCGTTCCGGAACCCGCCTTGGGGTTCCCCCGCCTCGCCCTGGGACAAGAGGTTGCGGCGGGGCTTTTGAGCGTCGACGTCGTAGTCGTCGCCGTACGCCACGTGGAGGCCGTTGTCGGCGGCCCCCCAGTGCCCCGCCGCAGCGCCGTCCGCCGGAGCCCGGTAATCCTCTTCCTCGTCCGGCGCCGGGTCTTCGTCACTCTGCTGGAGAGGCGAGTCTAGGACAGAGCCACAGACACACAACATGAAGGGTCAGGACGCACGGGGGGCGACTCGGTGTCTGTCTGGAAAGGGGACGGGGGTCGCCCCCTTTGGAAAGCGGCCTACCTCCCAGACGGAACGGGTCCTCGCGGCCCCCCGGCTGGTCCAGTCTCATGTACCGCGACAGTCCAAAGCTGAGAGTAAGAAGGTTCAAACAGGAGACGCGTCAGCGGTCACACCGACCGGGGCCACGGCTAACAGCTTGTGTGCCATTACAGCGCAACATCTCAAAATGCACACACATTTCTCAACACCTTGAGGTCGCTCAGCGAGTTTAAATTAAAATTACCTCGTTAAAAAATACAAACTGTGTTCCCCGCTGGCATAACGTGTTGTTGGGCGTACCTAAAGTCAATCTCCTCGGGTAACACACGGTCACATGGGGTCAGAGGGGTATCCAGTTACTTCATATTCAACCATGCAGGTGTACTCACTACTTCAGAGACTCTGCACTCTCGTGGTAGAAGCAGCTGTTCTCCGTCTCCATGTGTGTGAGGCGAGTGTAGTCATTGGGGTGGATGTAGGTCATGTGCACCTGGGGTTTAGGGGACAGGAAGGGACCATAAATGGCACTGCAAACCCACAATGAGTCATCAAACACGCAGACGTCTCAGCACCAACGCGACTTTTTGCCTGACGACGCAGAGCGTGGAACCGAAAGCCACACGACGTGGCAAATTGAATTATTTTGCAGAAGACGCGATCATCTGGGGGGCCGGGGACTCACAAACTGCAGGCCCTGGTAGCGGAGGAGCTGGTAGCCCTTGATGATGTAGCTGGGGCTGTAGGAGCAGTCGGGAAGCACGCCGCGGAGGGTCCTGGCGGGGATCATCTGCCCTGTGGCACGGGACGGGGGGGGGGGGGATGTTAGTTGGCTGAGTGTTTTTGAGGGGGCTTTTCAAGGCAGTCGAAGCGTGACTGAGGGACGAAACTGACACAACTTTGAAAAGGAAAGCTGCAGGGTGCCTGCATGCTAGGTGACCAGCGATGGTTGACTAGTATTTACGGAGGGGTTACTCAGCATGGAGCCTGGACTGTGGAAGGGGGGTGGGGGGTCTTACTCTGGTAGAAGGTGTCTCTAGGGTCTTCCCTGAGCATGTCCGGACCGGGCCGGTGGCAGGGCGGGGCGTCGGCCTGGTGACCGGGCTCGGCGTCAGGCTGGTCAAGTGGCTTTCTTGCGTGACTGGCGGCCGTCTGCGGGACGTGATCCACTTTGCTCATGAACAGCGTCGACTCGTCTGCGCGGAGGGAGAGGAGGAAGAGAGGCAGACGGGTGAAGGGCCTCTCGAATGGAACCGATACCGAGATACCGGGGAGATAAGATGAACGACAAACGGATACAAGGTGACGTGTGTGTGCTGAACCACAAGATGACACACCACTGCTATAGGCCATGGGTGTCCACCGGGGAGGGGGGGGGGGGGGGGTTGGACCTTACTTGTGTAGAGGGAGATGTGCTGGGAGCCGATCACCGTGAACCTCCGGCCTTCCTGGTTGAATTTCCACTGCGTGAGGAACAGAAGGAAAGTACGTCTATTCTCCGTCCTCATTGACGAAAACGAGCGGTGACACGGCACGGGGAATGGGTGCAGTCCCTACGGGCCGGGGGTGGGGGTGGGGGGGGGTCTTCTGGGGAGGGCAGGCCGGGGGAGATTAAAAGGGGACCTATTGTACCACCAGGTGTGAGCGAGATTAGCCGTCACAAGCCGTTTTGAAAGTCGGCTGGTGATGTCAGAAGAGGCCGCTTTTCAAAAGCGGCTTGTGACGGCGAATCGCACTCACACCTGGTGGTGCAATAGGTCACCTTTAAAAAAAAAGAAAAAAAAACATGGGCGCAATACTCACCGCTAGCTCCACGTGGTCCGTAGCCCTGTCCCCCTGCTTATGGATTAGTTCAAAGAAGTACTTCCTCTGTGCTGATAGCCTGTTAGATAGCAAGACAGTCCTCAGCCAGTCAGTCAGTTGTGCGGCCGTAGCAGTAAAACACACCAGCTAGCCAGCGCACTCCGTTAGCCATCGCTTTCTGTAAGCCATGATAGCATTCTGCTTCTGGAAGTAACTTCTGATATTAATCTGGACATGGTGTTATCTTGTAGCGCATTGCTCAAACCACGCAGTTGCGTCGTCAAAAGCTCTGCTGACATGGCGTCGGGATGCGTCGGGTCGGTTAACAGTCATTTGTTTTTTTGTAAGTGCGGTTTCCTTTACATTGGGGTCAGGATGTTACATGATCGTATCTAACCCATCGGTAGCTTCATGTTTTCTTTGTGGTTATCATCACTAAATAAATAGGTCATACACAGATTTAGAAGGAGGAAGAGTTTGGTCAGCAAGTTTGTTGTGACGACTAAATTTGATTGCGATGAGTCATTATGAAAAAGAAAAAAGGAACAGGGCTCATAATTCTGCATTTTATATCTCTTCTGATACTTACAATCCAATTATACGCATCATAATTAAATAATAATACGTTGTTTTATAAGCTTTTGTGTAGTCCTTAACAAACCAGACGCTATAAACAGGTTGTGTGGTCCAGTCCAATATAAAGGGTCATGCTATAAGCATGTGTAAAATGTGGAGCTCCTATAACAGTACTTAGCTAGACCTGACATGTCCAATGCCTCCTTCATGCTGCTCATCTCAACCTCTTGGAGGGCGGCGAGACGGTACCAGCAGCGAGAGCGGAGAATGTATATGACGATTCTTATCAGTTTGTATAAACCTAAATAGACCTCACCCTTCCTGAAACATACAGCCATGCAGAACGGGCTCATGTTGGAAGTCCAAATGCAAGTCTCAAAGAGGTAAACAATCTGAAAACTGATCCTAAAAGCAGCCAAGGAAGAGTTTAGAGTTAACAATTATTATTTAAGTCGTAGTGTGTATAATTAAAAATAGCTGGTTGCTTAAAAAACCTGGGCATGTCTTCAGTCAATGCTGATCATGCTGCACACCCTAGAACTGATTCACTCTGCTAATGAAAGCATTAAAAGCTTGCCATTCTTACTATCATTAGTCAAGCCCCTCCTTATCGCGGCCCCCAGCCAGTCGAGCTATGGTCATTAGTGTCACAGTTGCACAGCCAGTTAGAGAGTTAGAGAGTACAGAACACTGCCATTGAGTTTTTTAGACATCTGAAAGTTTCCCGCCTACTCCCGGGGAGGGGGTCAATAACATTACGTTAAACGTTAAACATTCCGACTTTAAGAAACATTATTATGATTAGAAAAATCGTTTGGTGGCCACTCACCAAACTGGTCTTGATGTCTGACTTGCAAATTTGCTGTACTCCCCGGGTGCTGTCCACTCGGAACCTGTCTGTAAAGAGATGGCCCCGTCACACCCGCGTTCCCCGGCAGGTAAGACTCACTCAACGTTTAGGGAGAGGACAGGCGACCTACCTTGCCCACCCATGCTTGTAGCCTGCAGTCGAGGGGAGACTCATTCGCGCTGAGCCAGAATTCAGAATTGGCTTGAGAGCTCACGGCAAAAACAATCTCTCCTACGATCACATGAGACAGAACCCCGTGTTAAAGGCGTGTGCGGACATGCAAAACTCATCTGCGATGTAGACACTAGTGGCCATGATATCCTATGCAGTGGGCTGTGAGTAGGATGGAAGGTATACCGTCAGCATGAGGATGCAGGTAGCCAAAGATCCTGAGGCCATAGTTGGTCCACTGGGGTGAGACAGCCAGCTTGAGGACAGTGGTTCTTGTCTGACAGAAGGAACCACAGGACAATAGGAGTCAGCCATGATGTTTAAAGGTACAGTGTGTGTGTGAGTGTGAGTGTGAGTGTGTGTGTGTGTATAAGAATGGTTGCCAGGAGCAACATTGATTCGGTTTCGTGCCGAGTCCACAGAATAATTTTAACAAGGATATTTAAAGTTTATTTAAATAGTGAAGTAAGATTTGTTTCTGTTTACAGGCACACTACTTCTGCATGTCACTGCCCCAGTAAACAGGCCCTAAAGATAATTGATTGGATCTGCAAGGCAGCTTTATAAAACTCTAATTGTTTCCAGCAATAAAGAGAGATTGTCCTCAGGTTATAGTTATTATAGTTATAGTTAAGCAGAGCCTTTAGAAACAAGCCTTGTGCAATAACATGACATCATGATATGATGTGTGTAACGAGCGCATAGCTTAGCACACCTCAAAGATAGCAGTGCCGCGAAAGCTTGGGGACCAAAGGTAAGCTATCACGGTGGACTTTTTGGCAACATGTTAACCTCTTAATGGGTACCGATTCGTTGACTTTGCAACAAGAAAATGCAGCAAAAATTGTTTTAGTCAATGATCGTTGTATGATGTTATTATTAGCAACCCTAGCGTAGCAGTGCGTGTGTGTTCACTCACATGGGGGTACGGAGGGAAGTGCAGTGTGTGTTCACTCACATGGGGGTACAGAGGGTGGTGCAGGTTCTTACTCACATGGGGGTACAGAGGGTAGTGCAGGTTCTTACTCACATGGGGGTACAGAGGGTGGTGCAGGTTCTTACTCACATGGGGGTACAGAGGGTAGTGCGGGTTCTTCCGGAGCTGGTCTATGGAGCTCCCACACCAGTCCTCAAAGACGTGCAGGTTGGCCCGTCCTTTGTACTGAGGAGAGAGCACAACACACTTGGTCTGATGCACAACTTTAACAAAACGCAAATGAAAACGATATACAATATATGTATATACATTTTTAACCACCGATTTAAAAATATATATAAGAGAGCGCTTGAAAGTTAACCGGTCAAACTACCTAAGGTTAATAGTTTGAATGTTAACCTGGTTCCAGGTGTTCTGTAAACCTACACCTCCCTCCCTGCTGCTAAATAGGCGGTGATATCCGAGCTCCTCTGTGTGTCCGTGTGTGTGTCCGTGTGTGTCCGTGTGTGTGTCCGTGTGTGTGTCCGTGTGTGTGTCCGTGTGTCGTCTCTGTGTCCGTGTGTGTGTCCGTGTGTGTCCGTGTGTGTGTCCGTGTGTGTGTCGTGTGTGTACAGTTGGTGAGAGGCGAATCCTTGTTACCAATACTGTAATGGGATGTGTTGTTCCGTTGTCAGCACAGTGTGTGGAACATTAATTTTGAATGATTTCAAAACGGAGCTTGGAAATGATTACAAGAACACCCAGCCTAAGAATGTACAACCACACATTGGGTTTGGACCTGGCTGATGACCCCACACGCGTTCAATACGTAAAAGGAAGAGTCCACTCTGGGATTTTCTCCAGAAGCCGAAGTGGATTAGAATCCAAACAAATGTAAATGCCCTCCCAATCTTCCTGATCTGTTATGGACCAAGACTTGTGTCACTGTGTGACTCACACAAACAGAGAGACAGAGAGAGACAGAGAGAGAGAGACACTACTGCTGCATTAGGGAGAGGATAGTGTATTGTAGTTCGATACATACACCCGAGTCATACACTCTCATGACACCAGGTAGCATGGCTGCTGCAGACACAACTCACCCTCCCCTGAGGCCAAGAGTATAACGTCGTGCCAGTGGTGGATCCGGGTATGTAAATGTTCCCAAATGTGCAAGAGCTCAACGTAGGATGATTCATCCACCTCAAGCCTTATTTACATGGCGAGGTGCAATCGGGGCACCAGGACTTTTGTTCAAGGAGGCAGGGTTAGGGATAGGGAAGTGGACTCAAATATATTAAAACAATATATATATAAAACAAATATACATCATAATACAATTAATGATCATGTTAAAGACATCATCCTTATTGTTGGCGTAAACGACGAGGACGAGCAGCCACCGTGAGCCAGACCGCTTCACACGGGGGGCTCAGGTGGTAATCTGAGCCCCCTGACGTGAGCAGCTTCCCCAGCCGCCACACACCCCCCTTGGGATCCACACGCGCTCCAACAGCAGTGGGAGGCGGACAGGCCGGGGCAAGCCCCTCAGAGCCTCCCAGAGAGGAGGAAAAGGAGTGGATGGGTGGAGGCCAACCGGGATGGGTGCATGCGCCGCACCCGGCCAGGAAACGTTCCCCCGGAAATTTGAATACTGACAAAAACAAAATTGACGTTGTGTAATATCCCATCTCAATCCCCTGTGGGAGATGTTTTCAATTAATCTCAACGCCTATGATTGAAGAGTTTAACTCAATGAGTAGGGTTTTAACTGCCATTTTCAAAAGGTTTAGTGTGTGTGTGTGTGTGTGTGTGTGTGTGTGGTGTGTGTGTGTGTGTGTGTGTGTGGTGTGTGTGTGTGTGTGTGTGTGTGTGTGTGTGTGTGTGTGTGTGTGTGTGTGTGTTGTGTGTGTGTGTGTGTGTGTGTGTGTGTGTGTGTGTGTGTGTGTGCGCGATTGATGCTTGAGGCAGCCTCACCTGGCCTGAGTCAGTCTGATGGGCTGGGTGAGGCTGCACACCTGTTGCACATTAGGCAATCAATGGGCACAGGTTCAGCCAGCCATCAAAGACAGATCCAGGGACAAGGCTCCTGCGCGGGCAGATGGGGGACCATTGTCGTGTATCATTCGGCGACCATACAATAAACCGGTCTTCAAACACCCTAGTCAGCCCCTAGGTGTAGCATTGTCCTTGCTACAAGGGTTATTAGCGAAAATGATGTAATATCTCATGTGATTTCGGTCCATCGATTTCCTTGAATTCCTTTTAGCCAATTAATCGGGTGGAGTCTATGTACGCCCCTGTCTGGTGTGTCGAGCGACTGACCAATCACATACACTCATGTGGCCCGGGGAGAGAACATCACATGATGGCGACGGTCCAACTGAATGAAGCTTACGGTGTTTCGGACTAAGGGGTAGTACAGGTGTGTGTGGGGGTGGAGGATTTGTACAATCGGACTACAACCCTACAATCCCACTTCAACAAAATTTGAGATATTTATAAAAAATGCTTTTTGACATTAACCCGACAAGATATTCAGTAAGTGTGTTGAGGTTAGGGATTTGTTATGGTTCCCTTTCTGTTTTTTGACCCTGTTGTCCATCACTTTAAATGCTAGCTGGGCGGCTTGTTTAGCAAAGGATGGGGAGCGAGGACAAAGGCACTTTCTGACTCACAGAAAAAAACAATACTTTACCTCAGCCTTCCAAGGCTGTGCTGTAAAGCGGGAACGCAGTGCGGTCAAATCCTGCTCCGAACCCTCTGGGCAGCCCACCGCTGCCTAGAACAAACATGTTTTATATGCAATGTTTTACTACTCAAACGCACGCTCTCACTCTGCTCTAGATCAATGATTAATACCAATGTAATTTCTTCAGTTATAGATGAAATAAAACAATGTGACACTCATTCGAAGCAAGCCCTTATAATATTGACAATTGTTCTCATAAACACTTTATATCTAAATAAATAGAAACACCCTTCATGAATGCATAAGGTCAGTTTACTTACCCCCCCATCTGGTGCTCTCCCTCCAATCAGCGCTCCTGTTTCAGCATTGGCTGGGGAGAGTGACAACAATTTGGCACCGATTGAAACTGTAACTCCCACAAAATAGGCAAGACAGACAAGTGGCTATAGGTTCGGTTGTTCCAGATTTCCATCTCTGTATTCACCACCTAACCCCCACCTGCTTTTTGAATGACCCCTGTATTCACTGTCTAACCACAATCTAACCGGTTGAACCTGGCAAACCTATCGATTAGAGAATCTGCAGGTGTAGATTCTCTAATCTCTGCAGATGGTCGCAGATATGTTCTTCGATGTCTTTCAAAATTCCCAGTTTGACACAGTGAAGAAAGCATTTCCTTCACCCACATTGTCAACGGATATCTGGATATGTGAGCATTGTTGTAGATTGTCATTTTTATATTCCTAAACAGCGCGTTTCATCCGTGCGTCTCTTGTAGGCTACAACAAAAGCCTTCCCAGTCTCAAGAGTCTATTGGGAAGATACATGGCTGAGAATCATGTACATAGAATCCTAAACTGTGTGTGTGTGTGTGTGTGTGTGTGTGTGTGTGTGTGTGTGTGTGTGTGTGTGTGTGTGTGTGTGTGTGGTGTGTGTGGTGTAGATGTGTGGTGTGTGTGTGTGTGTGTGTGTGTGTGTGTGTGTGTGTGTGTGTGTGCGTGTGTGTGTGTGTTTTTACACACTGTTGGTCTGGAGGTCTATCATTATAAGGGTGGGGTTCCCAACGCAAACTCTCTTAGGACAAAACAGCAATTGTGGTCGCACACTGCAATCCTAGCTGGAGTAGGTAGTCTTAAAGAAGGGCTAGACTGGAGAGCGAGGGATTCCTGTTCCAGTCATCAAATCTACCTATTTGGGACTATAACTTCTCAGTGACAACCTCACAACTAAGTCATTCATTAATATAGCATGTTAGGACATTGAGTTAGTAGTTTATGATTTAAGATTTTACATTGAAGCCTGTAGGTTAGATTTAGAAGGTGTGGACCAATTGGGATTCCAACAAAGTAAAATGTTCTTTTTAACAACAAAGATAGGCCTATTACCTTATATTTTAACAACTCTGTGATATACTAAAATGGCATAGAATCTTTGTATGATAAGAAAGGACCGCAGAAAACAGGAACTTCCTGCTGGTTGGGTAAACCATCACCTGCATACTGTACGCTCGTTAACCATCACTTGCTCCCTGGAGCAGGTTCTCTAGCAAATGTCATAATGCTGTCTGGGTTACATTTCAAAAGACAACGAGTTTTGCCTGTTAATTTGTGTTAGTGTATTTGAGGCGTTACAACTTCAAAAAGGTAGACACTTGTTCAGCCAACCTGTTGCTAACCCCCCCACCCACCCACCCACCCCTCCAAGAGTGGTAACCCCAACTTACGGTGCTGGTGGCTCCATGCATTTGCAGCGACGAACTCGTGGAAGACTGCGACAATCCCCAAGACGAGGATCACTCCAAATAGATATATGCCGTTGCGTCTCAATTTCTTCAAGGGTAAAAGCGACATGATCATTGTTTTGTTCCTCTCCCGAGAAGTGTAGAGTCGTTTATCAATCCAAATGCCACTTGTTCAGCCAGGAACGACCCCACCACCAGGATCTCTACGGTGAGGTCAAACTACTGGCGAGCGCAGAACTCGGTGGAGTGTGACTCTTGGAGGCTAAGTCCATCTTTCTCGTTGCCCCGTATACTGCTAATGTTACGAAAACCAATTATGCTTACTGAACACCATCTCCATAAGGGTAAGTTAATAGAGTTTTGTCTTCAACACGCAGTGGTTCCGAGTCCGATTCCCCCAGCTTTGTGATGTCGTCGCGCTTCAGGGGACGCACACGGCGAAAACAAGTGAGCGGAATGGGTTTGAAACCACACACCGCGCGGAGCGACAGGCACGGCGCTCCGGGGGGGAGGAGTCAGCGAGCCGGCTGCACCCATTTCTCCTCAGGTAGAACTCCCTTCCACTAAACAGGTTATTTTGACCGATCTAAAGTGATTTTTTTATTGTATGTACCGCATATCAGGTATCGAACTATTTTTCAATCTATAAGCTATATTATGTTTTTTAAATATCTTTAAAATGTTTTAAAGGGGTCATATTTAGCTTTTTTTTTTGGTTAATTAATTCATTTGGGTGTATGACTAGAATGTTCATGCCTTAGTTTAAAAAATATATAGGACTATCTCACTCTTCATTTCTGCAGAACGTCTTTCAACCTCTCAAAACGCTGGGTCTAAAGGCGGTGTTCGTGGTCCTGGACCGGTGGTAACGAGACTACTCGTCAGGAATCTAATTCACAGCAGGGTTTTTTTATCCCATAAAAATCAGTCGGAACTAAACAGAACTGTTTAGGATCAGATTCCTTGTAGCCTATCACCTAGGCCTAATATCATTTTGCTTTTATTTATGAGAAACACATTGCATTGCCACTGTATGGAAGGATGAACCCAAACAGTGGATTCATTATATACCGAGGGGGTTAGGGTTAGGGTTACCTAACCCTTACCATATATAGGACCTAAATAACTAGTGTTTTCCTCTATATATATATATACAGTATGTTTTTTTGTACACATTTCTTACAGGAGCATCCATGTATAAAAACACACCAAAGACAATTGTCAGTTGGATTGGTAAAAGATCCTCTCCATTCAGGCTGAAGGCATCTCTCCTATGGCAGCTTTGGGAGCTGGTTCTTGGGCTACGGAACACAGCGTCTGGGTGGTCATCCCTTCAAGGTTAGGGATATGGTTAGGTTCAGGGGTTAGGGTTAGGTTCAGGGGTTAGGGTTAGGTTAGGTTTAGGGGTTAGGTTTAGGGGTTACAGGTTTGCCTTCGGACCAATCGGGGCCTACTCGGTTACTTAATTATTGCTTCAGATACAATACTGACAGACACCCTTATTTTATAACCATCATCTCTTTGATTATGTTTTATCAGGGGAAAAAAGTTAAACTTGTCAGAATGTCAGTTGACAATGGTCTACAACTGTATAACAAAAACAGCAGTCTTTCTGAATGTCAAATGAGCCGAGATTCTGGCTCCGTTAATGGTTCATACTGCAGCTTTAATTATTAAAAAACAACTCAAGATGAACACAGAAGTGATGGTATCTGGGCTTTCCATATCAGATACACTCAAGGCGTATGTTATTAATGGACGTTTTCGTTTACACTAACACATTGACCTCCATCAAACACAATTTGATTTGAGAGTTGTAAAGAGAGACGCTGAGACAGAAAATAGTGATGGTTTGGCACACACACACAACATACAACAATGGCATTTTGATATAGCATTCTGAATAGTGAAGTGGAAGTATAATCCAGTGTTGTGCTATAAAATGTGCCAATCCTTTATGGCTGTAAAAAGTATGCTTGCAGCAGATAGCAATTGCCCTACAATGAACCCCAAACATAGTTTCTCACAAACAGGCTACACAGCAACTGTTAACTAATGTATTTCAGACCTGTCATTTGTCGTAAAAACAAATCAAAAAAACAAAGTGGTGGCAGAAAGCAAAGGTTGATTCCTACCTGTTTTGTACAATTAAACCCAGTGCCAAGTGCCATAAAGAATGTTCTCCACAGTAACTCTCCTCAGAACCCCCCCCCAGCCTCCATCACAACCTCTGAGCCTATAGGCAGACCCATATAGCTAACGCTATCATGGCTACCTCCCCTCTGGCCCTAGACAGGTCAGTGTCGGACCGAATGGGCATCCTGCACCCCATCCCTTATTATCCTGTATTATCCAGGACAGCATGAGACGGCCCCTAACCTATATATTTTTTATCAATGTTGTAACCTTTTTATTACAGGACAACAAACCAGCCTATTTACCTTCACATTAAAAATACTGACTTCCTTCAGGACATAATGCAGAAATGTAGGTCAGAAGACACACCATGTGTCCTGCCCTAAAAAGATCCTGTTGGGAGGCCAGCAGACCATCGGCCCCTTATAGCGGTTGAATCAGTTTATAAAGTTTATTTCCACGTGGATGGGTTTAATACAAGGTTACAAGGCGTTATAGGACCATACCGGTCTGGGTGGTAAGCCATTGTAGCCCTCTCTCCTGGCGTCACTTACACAGCAATGTTAATTGTCCAAATAACTTTGTTTCACCGGTTGTTCCGAAGAGCATTTGTGCAACACCTAGATGTTAAGAACCACTGCTCGTTGCTCCGTTTATAGTATGGGTCTCTTTGGGATTTAGACGGCTGACACATTGCTTTGTGTAAGTTGTCTGTCGGCATTTCTTTTTGGTACGCCCTCAGTCAATACATACAACCCTAGCAGCTAGCTGCATGTGGTTGGCCCTCCCGTCTTGGTGCCTAGGGGCCAGCAAAATAACCCAATAAATGTTTACATTATAACCTTTTAGTTCCATGGCTTTCGTACCATTAGAGATGCATGTTAAACCTTACAGTTCCAAACTACAAGTCAAATGATAAAATGCCAAATATTTTATTTTAAGGATGCTGATCTTATATCCAACACCCAAACGTAACCCACTCTCATGCATAATCAGAAAGGACTGCGCTATGAAACAAAGTTGTGTTATATGTCCAGGAGAAGTGACTTTATTTCACACATCTTCAACGCACATATTCCAGTTAAGTAAATCAATGCAATTACCATTTAGGTACAAGACAGAAGTCACAAGCACAACATGACATCTGATTACAGTTTCCAAATGAAAAAACAACAGTCATGTAGCCCATCAGCTATACTGGAGTTGTAGCAATTAAGGTAGCCGTAATTGGGAGAGTTCACCCCGGTTATTCACTGCAGTTAGTCCTTAGATACGCAGTGCTGCCACACACACACACACACACACACACACACCACTGCACACACCACACACACACACACAACACACAGCACGCACACACACACACACACACACCCCCCCCCCTCTCGGTTACACGCAAGACCACACGCACGCACGCACACGGTGTTCAAGACTTTGATCTGAGGGCCCATGGAAAGAGGAATCATCGCGGGATCCGCACCAGGAAGTGACAGAGGAAGGTAATCCCTCTCTCCCAGATGAGACCGTGAAAAGTAGGATTCAGAGGGGCAATTTTGATCATCCGAATGCTTTTGATTCCCCCAACTAAACCGTAAAAATTGCATGTTTTAACGATGCAACCACGTGAGTCCCAAGCCCCCAGGGTGACAACAACTACATGAAAACACAGCCTAACCAACTAGCTGCCATGGCATCCACAGACAAAAACAATGAGTGAAAAAAAAAGCCAGTGGGAAATTAAGCAGGGAGTCTTATTGATTGAGTCCTCCACAGTCACGCCTCATTGACACACAATCATGCATTAAAAAAATCCACATCCACACCAACGGCTGCAGGGATCCCCGAGGCCAAGAGCGGCGACTGGAGCCTTCTACTCCTGCGACCCGTTTTCGACCTCCATCTCCCCAACCGTTTCCTTGCTCTCCACCGGGACATTCTCAGCCTCCTTCTGTGTCAAAACAAGAGAAGGAACACCAAACATGTTAAAACCAAACCTTCAACCCATTAACTTAAGTAACTTGAGTATTGACGCAGTGGATACCAAATTAAAGATGCGCTGATAATATAGTACTATATATAGTGCATTTAAAGCAGTATGCTGCCACCTAAAGGTCGGGGAGGGTAGAGAGCTGTACGTCGCTCACCTTGGCATCCCTCTCAGCAAACTTGGTGAACATGTTTGCATAGAGACGCTTGTCCTTCTCGCGCTGATCTTTGATGTGTTTCTGACAGAGACCCAGCTGGGTGGGACAGGCAGAGCCGTTAGAAAACATTCCACAATTCCTCATTTATAATTCATTTTACAACCTCGGCTAAGATGACGACAGCGTTGTACTTGAACTAGCTTAGAGGTTCCACCAGCCCGCGCCTCACCTGGGCCTTTGCGGCCTTGTTGGCAGGGTACAGTTGGATAACCCGCTGGAAGTCTTCCCTGGCCTTGTCAAACTCCTTCATGGCCACCAGGGCCTCGCCCCTCCTGAACAGGGCCTTCTCGTTCGACTCATCTAGCGTCAGAGCCTGAAGAACAAAAACAGGGTACAGTGGATATTAATTAACAACCTTTATATGCAATTTTAATGGATATAGAAGTGAAAACCCATAAGAATGATAAAACAGCCTTCTCAATGTTGTATTGACACACGGACACAAAGTATTGAACTTTGTTAAATATGGAAAGCAGCGCAAATATGCGGCTCATCTCTGCGCAAGTATTGATATTGCATTGCAAATTCTATTTTTTAGCACAATAATATCCATTGCTTTGTCCCTAGACTACATGGTCCTTGTCCGAGTCAAAAGTTATGCTAATTTTGGAATAAATGTTAATACATATCTATGCGTTATAGCATCTACATTACAGTTCTATTCCTGTGCTGATGCACTGATACACATGGGCAACGCCTACATCCCCCAGGGCACCGCGTGCACAACACGCATCAGCGCGCTCAGCAGCGCTCGTCCATCCTTCTTTCAGCAGTTGCTCGAACCAGTCCTCCATCAAGTCTACTACTTCTGATAGTTGATTCTGATGTGCCCTGTGACGTTGGTCTTTGGACCTTGGGTCTAGCGGCAGCACAGTGATCATGCTCCACTAGCAGCTTCACCTTAGCCTGCACTAAATGGAATGACAGTTTTGCCATGATAGCTCTAGTTTGTTGATTGCAGGCCTGTCCATCTGGTTTCCCTGCTGCACCCCCCCAATGACTGAAGGAATAGCAGAGGACCAGCTGCGGTGCTCCGCGTTATATCCAAGGGGTCCTGGTGAACGGGGGCGCGGCCCACGTAGATTGGTGCATCGCTGAACCGTTCAGTGCCCGCGAGTGTGCAGGCGGCGTACAATCACAGAACTATACAGTAGTTATAATAACATACCTAAACGGATATGTGCATTTTGCAAATACCCGAAATTATTTCGAACTGAAATTTCTTATACAATTGTTTGAGTCATCAATATCTATAATATACCATTTTCATTCAATGAACAAATCACCATATGCATGGTATCGCAAGGCCTCGCCAAACGATGGAACGGGGACCCCTGTGGCGCGAGGTCCTTGCCGATGCCGGCCGGAGAGAATACCTTGTCACAGTTCTCCAGAGCCTGACCGGCCTCCTGGATCTTCAGATAACACATGGCGAGGTTGAGGTGTGCAGCCAGGCGCAGGGCCGTCGCCTTCAGCTCGTCCTCCTCCCCCAGCGCCGATTCACTCTCCAGCCAGGTCACGATCCGCTTGTACTGCACGGTCGCCTGCTTGTACTTCCCCTCCTGAACACACGATCATGGGAACGTCCATTTACCGATTATAAAATCGGCGTGTTTATTTTTATTGTCTTCCCGATACAATGTCAATAGTCGATCGCAATATTATTTTGGATTTATTCGGCGATGAAGCCGCGGCCATACCTTAAAATACTGCGTTCCTTTGTCTTTGACCACGCTGCTCTGCTCCAGTTTCTCGACCGTGTTCATTTCCCAGGACTCCTTTGCCTGAACAACCAGAGACAGTTCAGCACCACTGATGGCATACACTACCTGACAGTATTCAAACTGTGACTTGTATCATCATTGGGGCAAACCAGAACTTGATCCGTCATTTTTTTATGATTTAAAAACAAAAACAGATCAAGCAATTGCCTTCTAGCAACCGTACCTTTTCGAAGGTTGTCATTTTAATCTTGTACTGCAGTGTAGCGCCCCCTGGAATAGCATAGCCTGCATTTCCCGTGAGTCCAAAGCCATACCTTAAACAGAAAAGGATGGGGCAAAAGGGCTTGGCATTAGTGATCAAGTTAATAAGAAGCGTTTCCACATTTCATTCATTAAGCTACACAACTAGCTTACAATAAGTACCTTCAACCAAGAAAGTAGAACCCAAAAAGTACAAGAATGATGCAACTACATACAATTCATAAAACAAACAAACTGCTTCAATTGCTCCATTATAATACAAGACATGGAGAATTCTTTGACATATATGACATTCAAACCTAGGGGAGCTCTGAACTAGGGTTGCTGTGGCATGCGGTGTTACCGGTGTTACCGGTGTTGAGGCCAACAGAGTTATTTTGCATTATTTTTTTCCAGTAATAAAAAGAAAATTCCGGTCTTGTGTGGAATGCGCAAGACCGGTAACCATAGCAACGCCGGTAAACAAACCCGCGGAGCCAAACCCTCTACGAGAGCTCCTCGCGCTACGCGCCATCCGGAGGCGCACAAGAGCTTTGGCCGTGAATATTATATATACACAATTATATTTATATACTATTATTATAGAAGTTATAAGACGCTGTCCACCGAAGAATTGGCGCGCTGCACGACGCGTGTTGAGAGGAGAGTTGAGCGGAGAAGGAGTGGTAGTTGACCTAGTTTCAAAGTTTATACTCGGTAATACCTGTGTTAAGGTATTACTGTGCTACTCATTACCTCGGTAAGTGAGTGGCAATTGGCGGTTTTAGGGCCGTTTTAGGGGGCTTCAGCCCCTTCACCCCCCAAATGAGAGGACAGTTTTACCTTCCAATGATACCAAAATTATGTTTGTACCCAATAGAACCGAGATATGTCTATATTAAAAGGTCTTTGTGGCTCAGCAATTAAAAAAGGTTTTTTGTCAACTCTATGTCTTGCAAGTCCATAAGGAACTTCAATCCTGATGTCTAGCAGCAATGGCCGTACTCCTGCCTCTCTGAAAGGTGATATACGCGACTTGGGTGACTGACCCCAATAGTATTGGTCAAGTGCACCCCAAAGTGCACCAGACTGATGCATTTAAATTCACGCAATACCCAAAATTTTTCTTCGGGGGAGCATGCCCCCGGACCCCCTATAGTTACGCAACCTTCTGGGGGCTGGAAGCCCCCTAAACGGTTCTGATCCTAAAACCGCCCCTGAATGAGTGTATTACTCGGGGTGAAAATGTCCACACCACAGCAACCCTACTCTGAACAGATTTTGAGCTACAGTTGAGTGAGTATGCAGAGTCATCTGTAAATTGCTATTTGCCTATTTAACCCATATTCAGAAGCCTTGTTTAAAATTCAACATTGCGTGTTAGTATTTGCTTTCCGTAAGCCCCTGTTCATGTGGGGGGGATACACTTTTTATTACTTTCCCAAGATTTCCAATGCTGTTTCAAATAGTTGCTTATGAAAAACGAGTGCCAGTAACATAATAGTTTGTCTTTGATTATGGGGCTACCCCCTGCACCAACTACACAGCTGATCATAGAAATGCGTCAGCGTTGCCTCACAGGTAGCCAAATAGTCTATTCAGAACACATTGGAAATCTTTGGAAAGCAATTAAAAGTGTATTCCACTCACATTAAAGGAGCTAGGATACTTTAACTCTGCAAGTCAATGGAAGCGGCCATTGGAAAGCAAATGATAAGCAACCAAAATCTCCTTCTGGACACGCAGTGATGAATTTGGAATTCATCAACTCGTCTGAATCTTGTTAAGACAGGCAAATGCTAGTTAACATATCACGGCATCTTTTTTTTAATGTTGACACTGATAAATGGAACAAGACACTTTTCATGACCGAATGTACTTTGACATGAACATAAAACGATCAATATCATGTTTATATATAAAAAAAATTGCCTGTGATGAAAGGACTAACTCCTCAAAAAACAGCAAAATAAATTAATAATCTACAAATGATGCCAAAGAAGCGGCATTAGTAAAACAAAAAACACTCAAATCAGACAAAGGCAATGTTAATGTGCAGAGTCCTACTTTGGCTTAATGTTGAAGGTGGACTCCTCGCCCTGCTCCATAGCCAGGATAGCCTTCTCCACTCCGATAGGTAAACCCAGGCCCTCTCCATCGCCAATCTCAAACTTCATCTCTCGCTGGTCGAACACGCGTCCTTCGAAGGTACCCTCCACGGAAACTACAAACACAACAAGGTCGGGTTAGATAGCGACAACCTGACAATACCACAGAATCTTATGGTGATTGGGTCGGAATGAACAGAGAGCGCGAGTGTGGCTGATGTAACCCAGGTTACTCGACCCTTATTAGAAGTTAATAAATTAGATCAATAAATTCATATTCTTTATGTGAGAGATAAAAGGAATGAATAGCATGTATGATTTAAATCTTAAATATGTCAATAAAAAGATTAAAAAGATGAATACATAAAACAGTAATTATAATCTAAGCTAAATTTGCACATAAAAATTGCGAATTAGGACCTTGTTGTGTGACGGAATCGACGGAGAACGTGAGTTGTTTATTAGCAACTATAGCGCGAGCTCATACCATTAGCCACATGTTACTGAACTCCCGTGTCCCCGTCTCTTCAAAAGCGGAACCTGGACTGATCTGAGCTGTGTATTCTGCCTTGTACCGGAGTGCGTGTGTGTGTGTGATGCTTGAACCTCTGGCGAGTAACTTTATTGATTGATTTATTGTTCGTCTGATGAACAGTTTTGTGCATCTGTTAATGTTAATTTGGATTAACGGGGCATTAATTTCATGTATGTTTTAAAAAATGTTTTATATTACGGTGTTTTATTTACATTACCCCCACTCTGTGTTTAATCAGAGTGAGCGGCGGTAGAAAAAGGAAAAGTATGTTAATGTTGAGAAATGTGTTCATTCATTTAAAAGTAGTTAAGATGAATATTAGAAAACAGTGTACATGTATAAATTAGGGATGCACCGAAATGAAAATTCTTGGCCGAAACCGAAAACGAGGAAACCAAGGCCGAAAACCGAAAGAAATTATGCCGATTAGGCCGCTGCCAGACGCTGTCACCGAGTGTGAGAGGAGAGTTGACGGAGAAGGTGGCGGTTGACCTAGTTTCAAAGTTTATAACCGTTTATACTGCGTAATATCACCGGCGTTATCACTCTCGGTGTGAAAATTCCACACTCGGAGCAACCCTAGTGCCATTTGCATTTATTGGCTATGACTGTGTACTAACTTCATTAAAATCAAGGCATTTGGCAATTTTTGCCAATGCTTATACGTGGTGCTTTCTCAGAAACATTGAAGAACGTCCACACGAAACATATTGGCGCTTATCCAGACAAGCGTGTGCTGGCCGCGCTTTTTGTTTGCGTCATCACAAATTTTCTGTTTCGGCCGTGTGTGTTTGGTGATAAAAGTATTTCAGCCGGAAACCGAAAATGCGCTTTTGGGCCATTTTCGGCCAAAATTTTTCGGTGGCCGAAAATTCGGTGCATCCCTACCTAGTATAAATATGTGTGTCAATATGCATTTAAAAGTATATTTTATTTATATGAATATAATAGTAACCCTCTTTTTGGCCTTTATAGGCCGGGTCTTCTGCTTTGATTGGATTCCTGGTGTACATCTGCATGGAGATTTTTCTTCTTCCGCTGGATTTCTCCCCTCTCTGTAGAGGTAGTGGGGAACCTCAGTGGTCGTGGCGAGGTACCCCAACCAAAGACTTTTATTTTTGTTAGAAGAGATTCAGAGAGTTTCTCATATGTTGATGTATTTGAGATTTGTGGTTGATATCATGTTTTATTATATTTATTTTACTTCTTTAAATCCACACAAATAAACATATTTAAAACTTTACCTGTTGATTGTGTGGTGCCTATTCACTCTGTCACTCATGCACATTGCAATACCCCTTTCTCCTAATGGCGATCTAGATTCTTCTGATTTTCTGGCCCACGAGTTAATGCACTGATAGTATATACCTGTATCTCCCAGGTTAGAGCTGACGAAGGTTACACTTACCTTCAACTGATGCGCCTTCATTTGGTTTTGAGTAGCCTTCCCCTTTGGTGATGATCCGACGTACTATCCCCCCATCCTCGCCCTCAGTGATGTCCTCTCCTCTGAACTCAAAAAGCTCCACCTAAGAGAAATGTATAGGACATACCATGTGTCCAACAGCGCATTTACACAGGCAAATACATGCACACAAACATCTGCCATTGTTCCTCAGCCACCTAGGACAAGGTAAACACAAGCAAAACAAACTTGTGCCGATGAAGCCAAATGTGTTTGGGTGAAAATTAATCATCTATAATCCTTCAAACAAAAAATACCATTTATTTGCATAACTACAACCTTTCCAATATTGACACACAAGGGTGGCACTAGTCGTCAATGCAGTCAGTCAGCGGTGATAGGGTTACACCCAAGACATAACCACAAGCTTAAGAAACATTAGAGAAAAGATCATTCTAAAGTGCCTGGGACCACATAAACCTGCAACAACTAGACTCACCTGGAATACGAGTGTGGCATCTGGGGGTATCTTGGGTGGACTGCCTGCAGACCCATATGCATATTCTGGTTTGCAGATAAACTGACACAGCTCTCCTATTTTCATTGTGGCTACACCAATGTCCCACGCTTTTATCACTTGACCTAAAGACACGGGAAGAACACAAAACAAGTTAGAATGGCAATGCAGGCCCGGGGAAGTTTAATAATATGCATCCCCATGTCCCGAGTTTATGAGGAACCAACCTTTGCCCAATTCAAAGGAAAACTTTTCCCCCCTGTCTCGACTCGAGTCAAAAGGCGTGCCGTCCAAAAGGGTCCCAACGTAGTGCACGAACACCTTATCCCCGGTCATAGGCAGCTCTGTGCCCGTGCCTCCGGTCTTCACCAACTACACAAACACAAAGAAAGGATCAGTGATACGAGTTAAGGATCAAACCTGACATCCTAAATCGGATGAGTCAAGATATTGACTGTAGCAGCCTGCAGGGATGCGTGTGCGGTCGGGACGATGAAGTCCCCATTGAGACACACCAGGGTCACGCTACCATGTGGGATGAGCAGCCCTGCATCACTTGCTAATAGCTCGAGTAGCTGTGCTTCATGCCGTCTAGAACATTCTAGAAACATCCATGCAAAAAGTGTCTGGATATAGCCATTTGACTGCTCCCTCCCTTGGGTGACCAAGGGGTGACGACGTCCCCCTACCCTCCAATCAGGCATTCGTTTAAATAAGCTTGGCTATGAAACTGAAACAACGTGTTGTCACGTTAGCCGGAGCTAGCAGCGATTAGCAGACCCCACAGCGCTGGGGGCTTTAGCAGTATATAGGTCAGATGGCCACCAGTCGGGTGCAAGCAGCACAGGGACGAGGTGGGACCACATCCGTCCCCTTTAACCCAGTCGACCTCACCAAGAATGAGGCCATGGATGCACGACCAACCGACCCTACCTTCAACACCCCCCCATCCTTCTTCGGGGTGATGTCCTCGCCCTCCATGGGGATGTCCTGCTGTCCTTCACTCATCGGTTCTTCCCCTGTCATTGTGTCGCTGCAGACCAAACCCCCCCCCTTATATCCTTTTGCAACGTGCGCCACAAAGAGAGACAATGCGTGCTAACGATGTAGCCGACCACCGACACCCGTAGGACCAGGATTAACCTCACAGAGAGAACCGATGTATCGAATAAGACGCTCTTATTGAACGATGCCTTCGCACGTCTCTTTGGGCAGGAGCTGTGCTGGTTCACCGCAGGTCCACGTTACCGTTCAGCAGCAGCACGCCAAACAAACTGACCGACCGACTGCAGCAGGGCACAGAACTTTCCAGACAAGGGGCGGGATCAGGAGACGTCTCTACTTTGGTCGTCGCTCGATTGTATGTTCCGTTGCCGCGGGAGGGCGGTGCACGTACTGTGACCCAATGCATGTATGAAATAGTTAAATGAAAAGGACACCCGTGGTGGTTTTAATATATTGATTTTAATCATCCAATCAGGCGTTTTATATAATAGGTTCAGCTGTTTTAGGGAAAATGGGTCACAAGGGGATATGCCCCGCTTACTGGGCGACTCCTTAAAGTTAAACGCGCACCCTCTGAATTACCTCGCTCGCCATTGGTCAGATTCTATGTCCCTTGGAGTATGTTGGCGCGTTTATTGAAAGACTCATGTTGTCAAATACTATATTGTACCCGAGTGAATGTTTAGGTGGAGGCTATATTTCCAAATAATCCTTATCGTCAATAGTTTAGAGAACTTGACAACAGGTACGGTATGATTCTGGACTTTACTAGATTAATGGATAAACCTCGTTTTTAGTACCCGATACTTGTACGGTCGATTTATGTCTATGATCAGATTAGCTGCTTGCATTTCATGTTTTTTTTTGCCGTATATATGTATGGTAATAAATAACACTTGTGCATCTCTATTGTTGTAATTTGGCTAGTTTTGGAAGCTAAGGAGATTTTGATGCCATTTACTTGAGGTGACCTACCATTTGAATAACTAGATAACCTCACCCTTTTCTGTATGTGTCATCCAGGACCACACCCCTCGTTCTACAGGTACTAGGCCATGGCCAACGAGACCCCCGAATTTCCATTTCCCTACCAGCCCTACCCCATTCAGGAGCAGTTCATGCAAGCTTTGTATGGCGCCTTGGAGGATAGCAAAGTTGGCATCTTTGAGAGTCCCACGGGAACGGTAAGCTATGTCTGATGAAAGTGAGATAACGTTTTAGAATAGACAAGAGGGTTGACCAACATCAACCCTATTACAATGCCACCACGTATTCTCTCTCTCTCTCTCTCTCTCTCTCTCTCTCTCTCTCTCTCTCTTCTCTCTCTCTCTCTCTCTCTCTCTCTCTCTCTCTCTCTCTCTCTCTCTCTCTCTCTCTCTCTCTCTCAGGGCAAATCTCTCAGCCTGATATGTGGAGCCCTTACTTGGCTAAAGGACTTTGAGGAGAGGAAGAGACGGGAGACGGCTGATCTCCTGCAGGAGGGAGAAGCGGTACTTTCTGCTCCCACCGCCTCCTCGTCCGCCTCTTCTCAAAGCTCCTCAGCAGACCCCGACTGGATCACCGACTTTGTGCAGAAGAAATCAGAGCGTGAACTCGTTTCAAAGATAAAGGTGAGGTTGGGTGTAGCTGATTGAATCTGTCTAATATGTTTGACGTATTATCAGATAAACTGTCGCTTAATGGGAGCATTTGGGGAATTGTTGTTCTGTGACTGGCATATTTAGGAGGACGAGATTAAACGGAAGAAGCGAGAGGAACGTCTAGAAATGATAAGACACAACGCTCAGCTAAAGTATGCATTCAAAAGAAAGGTAAGCGACTCTGCTGTTTAATGCCATTCTAGGAAACTGATAGTCAAGAATTGTGCTGGCCTGCAAGTGTATTCTATGTTAGATGTGTTACATTTCTGTATCAAAACAGACATTTACATGAACTAATTTACATTTGGCAGATCTTTTTATTCAAAGTCACTTGCATTTCAGCCTGAATACATTCGGCGCACAAGATGAAAATCTACATGGCCAAAATAGTGCAGCAAAAAAATGAAGTGGTGGTCAGGTCATAGCAGGTCATAGTAGATGAGATCAAAATAAATATTATAAATCCAAACACTAAAAACACAAGGCCGATTTCAAATAAGTCGCACACATCAGTTGATTTGTGCACAAAACACATGTTTAGGAACACATGCACCTTTCATACAACAAAAACCTTGTGTGTGTGTGTGTGTGTGTGTGTGTGTGTGTGTGTGTGTGTGTGTGTGTGTGTGTGTGCGTGCGTGTGCGCCCATGAACAGAGCAGTGAGGAGGACGAGGCGTTGAAGCTGCTGCAGCTCAGTAAAGGCGCAGAGGAAGAGGAGGCTTTGGGAGACGCAGAGGAAGAGGAGCTCATTGTGGCCGAGTACGAGAGTGATGAAGACTCCAAGACCAAGAGCAAGTACGTACACGCCGCCACACTCCCTAACAACAGACCGCTGGGAGTTGAAAGAAGGAAAGGATGTAAAGAATTCCCATTCCCATTCCCAACACAGATTCTGCGGCGGGCCTGACGATGAAGATGATGACTTGGTTGAAGAACATGTGACGAAGGTGTGTGTGTGTGTGTGTGTGTGTGTGTGTGTGTGTGCGCGTCACACTGAGCTCGAATCCAGTCATGTGCTTGTGTTGTGTATGAATATTGTGTAACACCCAAGCATGTTCTGCTCCCTGTCAGATTTACTACTGCAGCCGCACGCACTCCCAGCTGGCCCAGTTTGTGCACGAGGTGCAGAAGAGTGCGTTCTGCAAGGACGTCCGCGTCGTAACTCTCGGCTCACGGCAGGTAAACGACATAAGACTCCTGCATGCATACGGACACACGAGAAAAAGGGTGACGCGTCGGTAGATGGGTGGTGTCTTATTGTCCTCCGAGAGGAACGACATCCAAACACAGAACATAGACACAGTACACTAGGCATAATAATATAACGCACAACACAAGACTGAATACATGCAGACACATACAAAAATAAAAGGGTTTCTGGTTGCTGACAGGAGAGTTTGATTATTGAGTGCAAGGATGGCAGAAGGAAGATACAGGAAGGCCCATGCACGCCACACACACACATATGCCCCCCACACACACACACACACACACACACACACACACACACACACACACACACACACACACACACACACCCTTACTGACATACATGCATACATACAACCCAATGACGATGAAAAGGGCTGCAGCTAACGATTATTTTCATAGTTGATTAGTCAATATATTGTATGAATAAGAATAAATCATGGTTAATTCAAGTTTATTTGTAGAGCCCAAAATTACACAGGTCCACGTTATATGTTAACACTAAGCCTGCTTAGAGGTTGGGTATGGGATTTGCGAAACGCCAGCAGATTTTGAAAATACACAACTCAAATGGTCCTACCCCCTCTCCTTCAACGCTGACTCTGACTCCACCCATTCCAAGTACATGGACGCGCAGTCATGCACGAGCGCGAACGCAAGAATGCGCGAGAGCGAGCCATTAGCTAGCTCCAGTAGCTACCGCAGGATAACAACAAACAGAAGCTTGCACTGGGTCACAAGCTTTGAGTACGTGCACGAAGTGGTCACGCGCAGGGAGCGGGGGAGGGTGAGTGCAGTACGACCGTTTGATTGACGTACTTACTGTCCAATGCCACTCGGTGGGTCTGGACATCATTGGCTGGAGTTTTTCGAGCCCTGCCCGTTCCACAGATGATTGACTTGTTTAATTATCATGTCAGTACTTCTAACTCAGCGGCTGTAACAGGGTTATGATAAGGATTTCAAGTATTTGCAAAAATGGCCAAAAAAGAGAATTCCATACCCAACCTTTAAGTGCATGAACCCCCCCCCCCCCGCCAGAGGAAAGAGACCGTGAGAGGGAACAGGAAGAGGGATTCCTCCGTTCAGGGTTGTCTAGACAAAACGAAGCACAAATTAAGGACGTGTCAAAGGAAGTTATCGGAGAGTTTTGGATGAGTAATGAGTTTTAGATTTCACCCATGACCGTAGGCTAGTCTGCTACCAAAGTAAATGCACCGTGAAGCTGTATCTAACTCGTCAGCGGATGGGAAATGCTAGGCCATTTCCATTAGCTTATGGTGCTAGTCAAGCAGAAGTGGTGGTTGGTCAGTAACTGTTGAGATAGCTAGGTAACTAGTAACTGATAACTAGGGCATCTTCACCAGTCATGGTGTTGGCAGGGAAACCGTAGAGAACTGCAGCCATTTCCTGCCTGATAGTCCGGTGCCAGTTACGGCTATGGGGGTCTGACTCCTTGAACCAGGGCTAACATTATGGTCTGTTTCCTGTAGAATCTTTGCATTAACGAGGATGTGCTTCGCCTGGGCAGCATCCAACGCATCAACGACCGCTGCATGGAGATGCAGAAGAACAAACATGGTGAAGAGAGACCAAATTACTCATTATGTTATGCACTGTGCATGCTCGGCAGTCCCTGAAACTCTAACATTCAGTCTTGTTTAGCATTCAGGGAGAACCCTTCTTAGGTGAACATACAGCTGATCATACAGACAGGTCTCTGCATTCATGAAACCTCATTATGTTCGAATGTATTCATCCATTGTTACGCTGAAACGCAGGAACCTTGCTTCTCTTATCTACAAAGGTGTAAGACAGGAAGTTGGTGATCCATTGGTATTATGATTGGTCCCCTGGGACACAGAGGAATAGTTACTTAGATATTACATTTTACTATTCAACCGTGGTTCTTCAATTTAATTGGAACCATGAGAATGTTTAATTTTACCGGTAATCTAATTTTGACCTTGTTCTGACCGCACCAGGGTTTGGCCCCGTCCACACGGGCGAAAAAAGATCTTCTCCCCGCTGTTTTCCTTTGATGCGTTTCAGGAATATCTCCGTAAAGATGGACTCATTGTGAAAACACATGGAGCTGTAGAACGCTGTAGTACATATTCAAGGTGCTGGTTCTCCACAAAAAGGGAGCGCATCACGCCTGCAGCTATCCAGCCTGCGCGCTGTCTACAAACATTCTGTCGAGGAGGAGAGAGCAGTTGTTAAACCTTTTAGATTGAGCAGAAACACTTGTTAATGTACAGTTAGTAATTAAATGTACCAAGGGGCTGTATTTAAAGCAACAAAAATAATACAAATCATTTTTTTTTTTATAATATTCAACGCAAACTCTGACGTCACCCAGCTGGTGGGGGGGGCGATGACGTCATCGTCTGCCTTTCAGGCGTCCACACAAATCCGTTTTTAACTCATCCACCCTGGGACGCTGGATCCGTCTGGACGGTCGCCCCAAACGCACAAGGCGTATGCGTTTTCACCCAAAAATTGGTTCAAATCACGGCATTTAGCAGACGCTTTTATCCAAAGCGACGTACATGGGTTAATACACACATTGACGGCAGAGTCAACCATGCAAGGCGACAGCCAGCGCGTCAGGAGCAGTTAGGGTTAAGTGTCTTGCTCAGGGACACATCAACACTCAGCTAGGAGGAGCTGGGGATCGAACTAGCAACCTGTTACAAGGCAGCTGCTCTACCTCCTGATCTGAGCCGATCCGTGTGGTCCTGCGATCCAGTTTCTGATTGGTTTGTTTT